>RJWM01010154.1:0-64893 GCA_004363535.1 Dasyprocta punctata
GGGCGTGCAGGTGGAGTCTCCTCCTTTACTGGGTGGGGGCCAAGGCCTCCCGGTCCCAGGGAGCTGTGCTGGGCACCGCGCAGGAAGTGGACCCGACCCTGGTTCTGTCCACAAGCTCGGCCCAACAGCTATGCCTGCGGGGCAGGCCCGGGCAGGTCCCAGGCCTACAGTGCCGGGAGCAACCCTGCTGGGTGGCGGGGTCTGCACAGGAGCTGTGGGATGGCACACGCTGGAGCCAAGCCGCGCAGCTGAAGAATCACGCTGTTCAATCTTGTTGATGATGTACTGCATTCTGTTTGCCAGTATCTTATTGAGGACTTTCGTGTCCGTGTTCATTAGGGAGATTGACCTGTAGTTCTCTTTTTTGGTCATATCTTTCTCTGGTTTTGGTACTGGAGTAATGTTTGCTCCCAGGAATGAATCTAGGAGTATTGCTTCCCTTTAAGTTTCATTAAAGAATTTGAGAAGTAACAGCATTAGGTCTTCTCTAAATTTCTTCTAGAATTCAGCAGTGAATCTGTCATAGCCTGTATTTTTCTTTGTTGGTAGGTTTTTAATTACATCTTCAATTTCATTGACTGACACTGATTTATTTAGAATTTTTATCTCTTTGTGGTTCATCTTTGCTAATTTACATGTATCTAGGAATCTATCCATTTCTTCTGTGTTTTTCATCTTATTAGAATACAGGTTCTCATAAGCACTGATGATCTTCTGAACTTCTTCAGGATCTGTTGTGATATCACCCTTCTCATTCCTAATTACATGGATTTGAGTCTTTACTTTCCTTTTTTTGATAAGATTGACTAAGGGTTTGTCAATTATATTTAATCTTTCAAAGAACTAACACTTTGATTCATTGATTCTTTGTATTGTTTTCTTAGTCTCCATTGGATTAATTTCTGCTCTGATCTTTATAAATTTTCACCCTTGTATAAGGTTTGGACTTGATTTGCTCATCTTTTCTTAGAAGCTTGATGTTCAACATTAGGTTGTTTATTTGAGCTCTCTGTTATTGTGATAGGATAGTTTGCTGCTATAAATTTCCTTCATAGGACTACTTTTATTGTGTCCCTTATAATCTGGTATGTTGTACTGGCATTATTGTTTAATTGTAGAAACTGTCTAATTTCTTCTTTGATTTCATCTGTGACCCATTAGTTGATCATAAGGCTGTTATTTAATATCTGGGCGTTTATGAAGTTCTTATGATTTCTTTTGCCATTGGTCTCCAATTTCATTGTACTAGGGTCTGATAATATGCATGGGATAATTTCAATTTCTTTGCATTTACTTAAGCATGCTCTATGAGCATCCTGTGTGCAGCTGAAAAGAATGTGTGTTCTGATGTTGTGGAGTGGAACACTCTGTAGACATTTACTAATTGCATTTGTTCCAAAGTTTAGTTCAATTCTGATATTTCATTATTGGCTTCATGTCTAGTTGATCTATTTGTGACAGTGGGGCACTAAGGTCACCCATTACAATTGTATTAGTTCTTATTTGATTCTTTCTGTCTGTTAATATTTGGTTTATATAGTTGGATGCCCTAGTTTTTGATGCATATATTTTTTTATTGTTATCTCTTCCCCTTGGATTGTTTCCTTCACAAGGATGTAGTGACCTTAAACATTTCTCTTGATCAGTCTTGACTTGAAATCTGCTTTGTCTGCAAATAGCTACCCCTGATTTTTGCTGGGTTCCTGTCCCATGGAGTATTGTTTTCCATCCTTTGACTTTCTGTCTGAATTTCTTTTTTAATTGCTTGTGTTTCTTATAAGCAGCATGTTGTTGAATCCTGTTTCTTGATTTGCCGCAGTCCAGCCGGGCTAGGTCCACAGAGTCCCCGAAGGTGGGCTGAGGTGGGCTGAGCGTTGGCGCGTGGAGAACAGACACACAAACAGCTCAGAGACTGTGTGAATCTGCTTCGTTTACTGTAAGCTCAAACAAGGTGTTATATACCCCCTTTTTGGCCAGGGTCGGAAGTTTAGATAAGAAAAAAAAAGAAAAGCAATGAATGTCTCTACAATAACATGGTTTCTATAGTCATATGATTAGTTAGCATAGTCATAAAATTTATACCTAGTTAAAAGCCTAGAAGTGTGTTTGTACTATTGACAAGTACTCTCTAATGGTGTCCTTATCTAAAAGCCTATAAAACATAAGAGAATACCTAGCCCTAAATTAACCCCCTTATCTCCCCATTATGTTCCTGCAGTTGCAAGAATGTGTTATCCATCTCACCTCTATAGCAATACATTAGCATCTCTGTAGGGAGGCTCCCAGACAGCCCCAGCCAACTGATCGTTATCATTATCTTTAAGGGCTCCCAAACTTCTGGTCTGATCTTAATCTCGTTAGTCCTATTCAAATGTCAGATCATCAATTGTAAGAAAAAACATTTCATTGATTATCCCTTTGTTCTTAGGGAGTTTCTACAGTTTGTTTACTGATTTGGTGCACCAGAAAGAAAATAGAAGAAATCCTCCAAACTGGATCAGAGTACAAGTTAACGTTATAGTTCCCCAGAAATGTTAACCCATTCCCGTAAAGCCAATTTTTATGCTGCGGCCTTTTCTTAGAAGACGTCCTCCTTGAAGATCTATGTTCTTCCATGTTTGGACCTTGTCAACAGAACATGGCTAGAGAAGGACGCGGCATTGATTCACTCTGCCAGTCTGTGTTTTTTTTTTGATTGGTGAATTGAGGCCATTAACACTGATGGTTGTACCTGATATGTATTGGTTTATCCTTGTTGTGTTATTTTCCTGTTGTTGATTCCCTTTTCTCCCCCTCTGCTTAATTGCTTGCCTTGCCTGTTATAATAATTCTGTTGGGGTTCATGAAGTTGTAATCCTTGTTATCACTTTCTAGAATATCTTTCAGAACATTTTGGAGTGCTCACTTGGTGGTCATGAATTTCCTCAGGTGTTCTTTGTCATGGAAGTATCTTATTTTTCCATCAATTTTGAAAAACAGTTTTACAGGGTACCTTAGTCTGGGATGGAGTTTGTCTTGTTTTAGGGCTTGAAATACTTCTCCAAGTTCTCCTTGACTCAAGGGTTTGCATTGAGAAGTCTGTTGTGATTCTGATGGGCTTTCCTTTGTAGGTGATTTGTTTCTTTTTGTCTAACAGTTTTTAATATTCTGTTCTTGAGTTGAATTTCTGGAATTTTGACTATTATATACCTTGGTATAGATTTTTTTGAACATAGCTATTTGGAGTTCTATATGTATATCTCACTTATCTGTACGTCAAATTCTTTTTCCATTTGGAAAGCTTTCTGCCATTACTTCTGCGAAGAGGTTTTTTATGTTGTTTGTGCTGTCTCTTGCTTTTTCCCTGACTCTGATCCATCTTACGTTATTCTTCTTTGCATCATCATGATCCTTTGCTATTTTTAAGAAATCTTTCTTTTCATGATGGCTAACTGCAATCCCGGCTTCTACTTCTGGTAGTCTGTTCTCACATTGGCTCATTCTGCTGTATATACTTTCAATGGACTTTTTAAACTTCTAGATATCTGTTTAAGTCTGTTTCATGGATTTCAGTTCTTTCCTATTTTGGGTGTCCATCATTTTCCTGAGATTCTCTTTTTTAAATCTGTATCTGATCTAAAGTCACTAACCATTTTCATTATGGTCACCCTCTCTGTAGTTATCTGAGAAATCATTTCTGATTTGATTTTTTTCTGGACCCTCAGTCATCTGCTTTTACTTTTGTTGTTACCACTTCAGAGTACAAGTGAGTGGCTTTCAAATAGTTCCTCCTCATTTTCCCTTGGGTTTGTCTTCAGTTAGTTGGAAGTCTGGGATTACAGCTTAAGTATCTTCTCATTTTCTTTCTTTTTTAAAATTAAAATTCCTGGGTTATGTAAATTGTTTATGGAAGGTAGCTTTATAGCTATTATTTAGAACCCTTAGGAAATGACTACTTCTCAGTTATGTCTTCCAGGTGTATCTGCCTTTTAGGTTTTGAATCTATTGTAAGATCCTACCTCTTCAATTTATTGGGGACGAGAAATTGCTGCCTATTTGGCCTAGCCCCTGGTTCTTTGGCACTGGCCTATAGTATTATTTATGACCCTTAGGCAATCTCAGTCATGGAATACCAGGAAGAATAACTGATTAGGATAGGTATATCATCTTGACTAAAGTAGTAAAATCAGCAATAACAGTCATATCAAACACAGCCTAGAAAATGACAAAATGTGCTATTAATTATCCACCTTTAACCATATGAGCTATATTTGTGGTATATAACAAAGTGAAACAAACCAGAAAATTGCATACAGTAAATATGCCCTTGATATGGCAATTTTACCCTCAGGGGAGAAAATTTAGAAAGGGTTGGGGGAACAAGTAGAGAAATAAAAGAAGGGAAAGAGACTAGAAGCAAGGCTGAATGATGAAGGAAGATCATGAAAACTCTGAGAAACTGGTGAAGAAGACAGGAGGGGAAGAGAGAAGGATGAAATAGAAACAAAACCAGACAAAAACAACATCAAAAACAAACAAAAAACTAGAGACAATGTTCACACATATAAAAACAAGCATGAACAATAAAGAAAAAAGAAAAGAAAAGAAAGATAAAAGAGGAAAAGGAGAAAAAAAGAAGAAAAGAAGAAAAAAATGTCCATTCAGGGCATTTTTCTGCTGTCACTGGTAGACAGAGTGAGCAGACAGAGCCCAGATCTGTGTTAATTAATCCCAGCAAACCAGCTGTAGATTTATGATGGTGTAGTGGATAACACCTTTAATTCCACTGAAATTCAGGCTGATCTCTGACTGTTAGGCTAGAACCAGATTTGTTCAGCCTGCAACACTCCATATGCCCCCTGCTGGCTTGAACTCATTTCTTGTGGAGCTCTCTGGAGTTGCCAGTAGTCACCATGTGTCTGCAGGTTCAAACCATCACATCCATACCATGAGCTGGGGTTCAGGGAGAAAGTATTGCTTGCTACCTCCCTCACCTGCATTGAAGTTTCTCTCTTCACTCTCCCCATGGGCTTCAGTTCTCACTTCAGATCCTTGCTGTGCCCTGGGAATCCACTTCCCTTCCTCTCTTCCTCATTGTTATATTCTAGCATTTGGATACCAACTCTCAGAGAGGCTGTTTCTCTGCTGTTCACCACTTCACCATCTTCTCAGAAGTCTCCCAAGACATCTTCTGACTGAGCATCAGGTTTTCTTGGAAACTGATCCCTAGAATCACATGGCTGACTTTGATGTGACCCACAACTTGGAGTGTCTTGTCCATTCTGGGTTAAACTGAACTCCTACACAGCTCCTTGCATTTCCCATCCATAGACACAACTGTGCTCAGGATTCCCATGGAGCTGATATTACCAATCAGCACCCCAAATGCTCGCAGCTCTTCTTCTTCATTTGGCTCCTCTGTCCCTACTCTGAACCTTTCTGACCTTGGACTTCCTATGGTACTCTTGTCCCCCTTAGCTTTGCCTTATACTTTCCAGTCTCCAAAATCATAGTGGAAAGCAAAAGCTCTGGCAGGATCTTTTCTTCCTGGAAGTGGCCCTAAGGAGTCACAGAAAACAGACATCTGTTCTCTTGTGTTCCAGACCTTATGACTGCAGTGATTGGTGACTGCATACAACACCAGTACTCAAAGCAGTCCCAGTCCACACATCAAGGATGGCTTTAAATCATAAAGACATTCTGTACTCTGCAGCCCAAGCTGGAGAATGTGAACCTTGTAACAGCAAATATGCATTAGCTTTTGCTGCAAGTGACCTCATTTATCTCACAGAATAATCACCTTTCAGATCTTGTGTTATTGCTTCTGATGGCAATGATATCCTCTTAGGTCTTAATACGTGATGCATAGCTCTCTCTTTCTCTCACTCATTTCTCTCTCCCCTCTCTCCCCGCTTCCCCCTTCACTCTCCTCCCAGGAGGCAGTGAAAGGATCTAGAAATATTTCTTGACCTATAATCTGTTACTGAAATATATTTCTTATTGATCACCTCTCTTATTTACAGTGTAGCTC
The DNA here is from genome assembly GCA_004363535.1 of Dasyprocta punctata. Classification (NCBI taxonomy): domain Eukaryota; kingdom Metazoa; phylum Chordata; class Mammalia; order Rodentia; family Dasyproctidae; genus Dasyprocta; species Dasyprocta punctata. The sequence continues at coordinate 6,011 of RJWM01010154.1, forward strand.
AGATTAGTTGAACATATATATCAGGGCCAAAAGTCCTCATTTGGTTTACAACACAACAGTTGTTACAAGTTTATCATGTAGGAGCTAATAAAAAATCTCATTTTTCCTCTACAGAATAAGATATATTGAAATGCTCCCCAAAGAAGTGTGAAACTAGTGAGGAGGATGGTACAAGATGATGGGCTTAGTAAGAATGAGCAAAACATGTTATGTAACTTTATAAATCTGTCAAAATGAAACTGATTCACCTGTATAACCAATTTTAAAAAGAGTGGGAAAACAGGAATATAAGCTCAGATGGAACAGGTGGCCTCCTGTATCTGTAGGTTCTATATTTATGGATTCAGACAACCCCAGGTGGAAAATATGTTAGTATTGAACATAATACAAACTTTTCCCCTTGTCACTCCCTAAACAATACAGCACAACTATTTACATGGCATTTATACTGGGCTCCTGTATTATACTTTCATTCCATAACCTTAACGCAGCATGTCTTCAGCTTGCTAAGTATGAAAACTGGATTTCTAGGCCCTGCCCTTCAAGATTCTGATCAAGGTCTTGTAGGGAGCCCAGTAGTGCTCATTTTGAACATGTATCACAGGGAGTATTTAACAGATGAATTTTGGACTACACTTGTGAGAAGAACTAGGATATTTGAAAGAATATTGGATTCAGAGGAAAGCACTTGGGCTTTAATTCAAACCTTTAATTTTCATGGTCCAAACCATAAAAAGTAATTCTGCCCTCTTTGTTATTACAGATTTTCTTTTCATGATGATTCTATGTGCAGACATTTAACCTCTCTGAACACACGTGTATGTGTCCGCAGCCATAGCTGTCACAAGCATTCTGTGCTTAACTCAATGGGGAAATAAAAATGTTCTCAAATTGTATTCAATCATTTCTTTTGAAAAAACAAATAAGGAACATAGTAGACACAGCTGAAAGACAAACTTAATGATAAACAGGCGGTTAGTAGACAGACTATAAATACTCAGCAATCTGGTACAGTTAATGAAGGCTGACATTAATGGTCTCTGAGGACACAATTTTTACAGTGTAACAATTTATGCATCTAAAAGTGACATTGAAATTGCAAGGAAACGACATATTCTGGTATTAAGTTAAAATGAGGACATATTAAATAGAGTTGAGAGCAAGTTCTGAAAACATTGAAACTGAAAACAAACTTTGGCTCTTAAAAGCATATCCATTCCACAAATGTTTATTGAACATCTATTATGTACCTAGAACAGGAAAAAAAATCTGCCCTTATGAACTTTACATTTGGTGCGAGGGATAAGACAACCGTGAGAATTAATTTTGGAAAGATCGTAGTTATAGGCAACCAATTTCTGTATAAGCTAGTAGAAGGTTAAGTAAATTATAGACTTACTGCATTCAGTACAGTAGACACAAGCCATCTATGACTAGAAATGAACTTAAATTAGTTACAGTTAAACATTCAGTTCTGCAGCTGCCCTAGCCACTTACAAGTGTTTACTATCATATGCAGCTTGCAGGTACCGTACTGGACAGCACAGAACCAGGGCTCCCACAGTGGTAGACAGTTGTGCTGGACAGTGCTGACTTAGACTATGGTAGAAGATGAAAATACACTATGGTAAAAAAGTAAAGTGCAGCAAGATGACAGGCCATGCTGGCACAGGGGAACTATCATTTAGATATCTCTGAGAATGTAACATTTGAGAAAAGACATTAAAAAAAATAAAAGAGGAGAGGAAATGATTGGAAATCAGAGGGAAGAGCATTCCAGAAGGAACGGAGGCCACAGATGCCCTAGGGAGAAGCAGAACCTGAAGTGGTCCAGCAACAGCAAGGCATGGCATGTGGGATGTGGGAGGGTGAGAGGAGGCCCAGGAGAAGTCAGAGGTGTAAGGTGGGGAGTGTGCCAGTGAGGGAGCTCCTGCCACAGGAAGGACCTCAGGTCCTGTTCAGAAGGGATGCCAAGCCACTAGAGGGTTTGGAGCACAGTGACGTGACTAGAACATACCTTTAATAGGGTCCTTCCAGCTGTTGGGTAGTGCATCTTTCAGATCTTTAACGCCAGGGTAAATAGGAGATGATGCTAACTTGGACCAGCATGGTGGCAATGAGTTGTAACAAAATGGTCATATTCTATATTTATTTTAAAAGCAGCGGCAAGAGGATTTGTTGGTTGGAAGGGGTAAGAGAGGAGATTCAGGGCCTAACCAAGATGAGTGATGGATTCTTCCAGTGTGAGTAATGTGAGAAACACTTACCATTCATTGAGATGAGCAAGACTATGATACAAACAAACTGGGTGGGAAAAAATCAGAAGTCCACAGCAGGGCTTACTAAGATTGTAACACTTGTGAGCCATGAACGTGGACAAGTTGAAAAGATAGTGGGATGCCTGCATCTGGAGTTTAGAGAAAAGGTCTGGGCCAGAAATATACCTCCGACCATCGCCTTCACTTCAGGGGTGATAGTGCCACAAGGCCAGATGAGCTCATCCAGCAAGTAAGGGGCAGGTGAGAAGAGAACCGTTAGAAGCAGCCTCCTGGGCACTTGGACACCGTGAGCTCTGAATGACTTGGGGGCACAGCACAGGGGGCAGATCACGAGTGGGTTCAGGAGGATGATGTCCTGGAACATGAAAGACGGAAGAATTTCAAAGCATTAAAACTCTTGAAGGTCAGATCATTATGCCTCCTTCACAGTTTTTCAGGAAGGACCATTTCGGATGGTACTCATCATCCTGGCATACTTATTAATTATGTTCCTTTCCATTCTCAGTGTTCACATTATAGTATGTTCTAATGGATCGCCACCCTACTGATAAGTCCAGGGAGAAATTAGCCACTGTCCTTAGCAGTGTGGCAGTCACTGATGATCTTGGAAAGAGTGTTGGAGCGTCGTGTGGAGTGAGTGGATGAGAGAATGAGATAAGAGACTTTAGAGATGCTTAACCACAGTGAACTCTGGGGCAAAGTTTTGCTGTAAATGACAGACAAGAAGTAGGGTGGTAGCTAGAAGGGAAATGGGGTGAAGATAGGGTTCAGTGCTTATTCTTGTAGTGAAAGAAAGATGACTGCTCATTGGTGTGCGGATGGGGACGATCCAACAGAGAGGAAAATTGATGATGCAGGAAGGACAAAAGGCTCCTGGAGAAATGCGTGAGGCGGAGTGACAGTGCACAAGGGAGGGCAGCCCTAGAGAGGGGCAAAGAAGGTGAGGCTGGGTGCATTCCTAGCTGTTTTCTGTGCTCTAACACATTGCCTGATGCTGGTACTTTATAAAGAAGAGGCTGTTTTGGAGGCTGAAACTTCAAGGTCAGGCAACCCTTCTATTTGGTCCCATGGAGCATGGAATCACACAGAGGGCAGACATGGGTAAGAGGGAGAGAGCACGTGGCAGGAGAGGAGGCCTGAGCGTAGAGAGGGACAAGTCTTGCTCTTTTATATCTGTTTACTATCACAAGAACTAACCTCCATGAAACCAGTATTGAGCCTCCTAAGGGTGACGCCCCAGTGACCTGAACACCTTCCCCTGGGTGATTCTGCTGTGGGGAGTGCTGGTGCACGCCTGTCATCCCAGAACTTGGGAGGCTGGGGCAGGAGGATTGCTCTGAGTTCGAGGCTAGCCTGGGCTACCTAAGTAAGTTTAAGGCAAAAAAAAAAAAGAAAAAAGAAAAAAAGAAAAAAGAAAACAAAAGAGAAAAAGTTCTGTCACCTTCCAGTAGGGCACGTTGGGGACCAAGCCTGCAGAACGTGAACTCTTGTGGTACAAACCATATCCAGTTTCCAATGCATGAACCTTTGAGGGATACATTCAAAGCTAGAAATCATATCCAGATCCTAGCAGGCACACTGGTTCTAGTGCAGGTAGATGGGAGTGGGTTGGTCCTCTTCTTCCTATTTCAGTGCTGTTTGTTTGTTTTGGTTTGGTTTTCAATGTTTGCAGTACTGGGGATTGAACCCAGGACCTTCACAATGGGCTATAATTATAGCCCCTGTTTAATTTGTTTTTCAATTTAGAATCTTTCTGAGTTGCCTGAGCTGGACTCAAATTTGTTATCCTCCTGTCTCAGCCTGCCAGAGTGCTGGGATTACAGGTATACCTTACCATGTCCAGTGCTTTGGTGTTTTTTAGTAAAGTAGAAAGCCCAAGTCATGTGTTGAGGAAGAGGCTAGAGATGTAGGGAGGGGAAATAAGGACAGTGAAGGTGTGGACTGCACTGACCCGGAGAGAAGGAGCAGGTACAAGAAGGGATTGTGGTCCAGCGACTTGAGAGTGGGGTGATGAATTTACAGTGACATCAAGATGGGTGTTTCTCTGCAGTCACATTCAACCAAGTAGGTGCAGACCCGGAGTAGGTGGAAATCTGGACATGTCCAGCATGTGTCTGAAAAAACCTTACAGGCTCCACATACTGGGGAAATGATGCTTTGTGATAATTCACATGAATTGGAAAAAAGTGGTCAGTCAGTGTTAACAAGTACATGGATTTTTAAAATCTCTTTTATTCATTAAAAATTTACTCCATAATTGATGTTCTGCTGGGTCTTGCTAAGATGAACAAATAAAGCTGAATTTAATTAGCTACAATATTTACTTCAACACTTAATGAGCCAACCACTATTAAAAGAGTTTGTTCTTATAAATGGATTGGAAATCTCCCTGCAGTTTCACTTACCTTTTTTGCTTCATCATTCCTTCTACAGGTATGTGCTGTCATAATGTTGAGGGCCCAGATCCATAGGATGGGAGGAGAAAGCAAATATGTAGGAAGCATGTCCTCTGCCTGGTGGGCACATGTAATTGGAACACGGGATATAAAAAGCATTAAAAGTGGGGTCCCACTGGACACTGCATGTCTCTCTTTACCAATAGTGCAAGACCCAATTGCCCACTAATTAATTCAGGATAAGTAAAGCACACATGAATGAGATTAGACCTCATTTTATGCTTTGTCATTGGTTTTTTCATTTGTTATTTTATCAGCATCATTCTCAATCCATATCCCTTCTCTGCAAATTTCTATTTATCTCCACTGATTAGTTACATGACTTTTTAAAATGGAGTTTTTGTTTGTTTCCTGGTTATAAAAGTAACAAAGCATATAATAATTTTGTAAGATATCGATAATCAGGAAAGAGAAGAAAGAACAACCTTATTCAAAGAGGGCCACTATTGATATTTTATCATTCTTTTGTAGCCTTTTTATCCTAAAAATTAATCTGTAATTATGGATCATTTCAAACATACAGACAGATATAAAATAATACACAATCCGGATGAACAGATGTTATCTTTTTGCAGTGTATGCTTTAGAGCGTTCTTTGTTTTTTGTTTCCTAATTTTTTCTTGTGCTATGATAATTGTACATGTTTAAGGTACAGGGTGATAAATCGATGCATCTATACATGCTTGATTATATGTGTAATGATAAAATTGTTGTAATTATCATTTCTGTCTCCTTAAACATCTATCATTTCTTTGTGTTGGGAAACTTTGAACTCCTCTCTTACAGTCCTTTACAAAATATCTAATGTATTGTCAACAATAGTCACCTCACTGTGCTGTGAAACGTTATTGGTTCCTCCAGTCTAACTGCATGTTGCTTTTTAAGAGATCAAAGGGGACCCATCCAGGTGAGACCTGTGCCCATCCCTTGTCTTTCCTCTCCCCCAGTGTAACTCCTTCCCTGGAGCACTTCCTGCCATGTGGCTCTGATGACCTGGTTTTGGTAATGGGAGGAACTCAGGAACCTGGCTTGCAAATCAAGGCCCAGCCCAGAGCGCTGGTGACCCCTAACTCACCTCAAAACACTGCTTTTGAACAGACATCAGCCTTGCCCCCTTGCCTTTCCATACATCTTCCAGTTCTACTGCACAAGTTCATCTTCTCCTTCAAATAACTTACTATAATCAAAAAGATGGAGCTCAGATTCAAATATACACAGTCGGTTACAAGAATGAAATTATCCAGGTTATGACATTGGCAGAGTGGTTCAATTTGCTTTCTCTTGACTAATTCACATTTTAAAATATTGAGCACATGTATCTGCTATGTTTTATGTGAAGATTTCTTCCAATTTTTCCATTGATATTTACCAAAGGAGGGAGGGAGACAACTCAAGGGAAATTAGAATCCAAGGCCAGAAGTTGACCTTAGAGTAATATTTTTAAAAATAATTTCTCCAGGTCTCAGAGAAGTCCGATGAATGCTGTGGTCTCCAGTGACTAATACTTAGGCCCTTCAGGGAGGATTTTTTTCTCCCACTCTAGGAGAGAAGGAGGAGTGCTGCGACCTGGCCCCACTGTGGTTGTCAAACTGAACATAACTACTCCGTCCAATTTGTCTTTTAAAAGGATATCATCAGGGCTCAGAGGAAATGATTCAGACCGCAGCTTGGCCACTTGGGCTGACCTCTGCTTGTCTCCTTTCTACAGTCAGCTTAATCACTTCTTGGTCTTTTGGCTAAGACCAAGTATAGTCAGCTTGTATTTCAAGAGGTGCATGTGTCCGTAGGTCATAAACCCACTGATGGAAATATTATCACCTGATACCCTCTTTCAATATTGATAAGGTCAACCATTCCTTCTCCACCTCCCAATTATTCTGCTTCTAAGATGTCGGATTTTGGATGCATAAATATTTTGGAAGCATAAATGAAACAGAAAATGGTAACAGATTTAAAAACAAGCAAACAAAAATCTTTTAAACATACAGAGACCATAAATCAAAATAAATGACAAAAAGGGGAACATGTCTGTTTTATATGTGTAAAACCAGAAGTGTACTGTTTTTAATATGGAAATACTTTTCATAAATCAAGAAGAGCTGAGTTAGAGAAGAGATTGCCTACCTGCGAACCTTTGGCATGGCTGTTTGCCTGACTGCCCTGATACAACTGTCCACAGACACTGTGGCTCTTTGATGAGGAAATGGAACCCTAGCCAAACAAAAACAGAAATAGGGGAATAGACAAAGAGCCCCAGTCTTTCCCACATCCCACCACCAAATAGATTCAAACCAGGAGGTGTTCAATTCTAATGGACTGAAGTGGCTTGATGCATCTTAATATATTTTAATGCATTTTGTAGTTTTTCTGCTATTATAAATGGACTCTTTTTTTTCCCCTCATATTTTTTCACAGACTCTTTCTGATGTGTGAGACAGCTATTGATTCTGGGTGTTTATTTTTGTTTTAGATCATACTCTGTTAGTTCAAGAACTGTCACTGCTAAGTGACCTTAGATTTTTCTGATAGACAAATCATCCACAAACTATGCAGTTTTTTTTTTTCTATTCTTCAAACCTTTCCCCCACTGCGTTATGTGTGGACTATATTGTAACTCCAGGGTAATGTTAAATTGTTTTAAGTCAAAAAGCAACCTGTCTTGTCCTTAGACCATCTTTGGCTTGAGTAAAACCAGTAGGTGTGCCGAGTTCTTGAATATATTAGAATTTCTCTTCATTCCAGTATGCACTCACCAGAAGGCTTAAAACCCGTAGCTGCATGTTGGCATTTTATCAGATCTCTTTCTTACATCTGGAAAGTTATGCAATTTTTTTACCCTGAAGAATAATTGTATTACTGAACAAAAAATGAATAGCAAAAAGGATGCATGAGTGGTAATTGAACACTATGGTGAATGTTTACATTAAAAAAAAAAACTTGTTTCCATGTAAATTATGCCATTTTTTAACCTGGAGAATGTTTGTATTACTAAACAAAAAATGAGTAGCAGAAAGGATGCACAAGGGGTGACTGAACCCTATGGTGAATGTTTACATTTAAAAAAAGAAAGCTTATTACAGTAAAAGACACATTTCTCTGAATGATAGGATAAGTGTGTTTAAAGAGAACAGGTATTTTTAGTATTTTGGGGGGATTTGTATTAATGTACCTAACTGAAATAAGTTTGTAATGTAAACATTATCCGTATATTATGATCACCCCTCATGCATTATACATAGCATATATACACAGGTTATACATACATGCATTATATATGCAATGCATGCATAATGTATGTCACATAGTACATATATAATATGCAATAAATACTTAAAATTTGCCCAGTAGTAAATATTTTTTACAGGTAATTATTATGTTTGTAAGTCTTTTTTGCTATTCTTTCTAGAATTGGTAATTTTGATTTGGACTTTGTTCACATAAATATTAAACTATAAACATTTTGTCATGTCATTAAATATGATTCTGCAAAGTTAACATTAAGTAAACGTTTTAATGGATCTAAGGTGCACAAACAAAAATGAGTGATTCTTAATGAATAGCTCAATGAGTTTTCATGAATTCTGTGAACCTGAGCAAAGAGCACTCAGCTCAGAAATGGAATAATACCAATTCTGCAGGACATTCTATGTGCCCATCCTAGTTCCGAACTCCTTCCAACATTGGTCGCTGTGACATTGCCATGTTTTAATGTGTGCTTGGAGAATAAGGGGAGAGAGAGACAGCAGATAAAGCCAAAGAGGCAGTGTCACAAGAAAGTGATTCCCAATCTGTTCGATATCAGATGTACTGAGTTTGTGTCTCTTGACAACCAAAGAATGGATACAAAGACATGGGAGTTTAAGAGCAGGAAAAGTTAATTGAGAGAAGGGACAAGGGAGGTTAAGAGTAGGAAAAGTTAATTGAGAGGAGCTCCTGAGAGACAGGAGGGGTCCCAAAAGTGGGTTGCTGCCAAGGTTCTTTGTCTGGGGGTTTTTATACATGAAAATGACTACATCTCAGACCACTCTGGGCCAAGCTAAGGCCAATGTAAGGGGTTAAATTATAGTATCTTAGCTAATATAGATCCAATAGAGAAGTGAGGGACACAGCCAGGGTGTATGATGGGCGTCACTAACTTCAGCTTATCTATAACTTCTAACACAGAAAGATCCAAGGCATTTCAGAGACGGGAAAGGAGCCTGGGTAAAGGCGTTCCAGTTGCCCACCTCTGCACCTGACACCTTATCTAAACTCACTGAACCGAGCGGTGCTGTTTACAGCATAGTCTCAAGCTTCTGTCTATCTCTGGGGAGGCTTGCAGGGCTGGCTGTCTTCTAATTCATCTCCAGGCACAATTTTGCTGTGTGTCATCTTCTGCACTGACTCCTTCAAGGGCCCGGTCCCTTTCTGATTGCCTCTTAATTTCTGTCTAACATAGCTGTCTATAATAGCAGGAAAGAACCAGATGAGACTTTAAGAACAACAGTACATTTTTTTTCTGTTGCTACATTCTTTCTGCTGCACCAGTTGCCACAAGGTTATTGTCACACAGAATCTGTTGATGAGGCATTTAGCAACAGAGGCAGGGCCTCTGTTCAGGATGTCACCAAGGTGTAGTCCACCATCTCTTTTTGGCCTTTTTATTAAGATCAAGGGCAAAGTTGTAGTCCACATGTTGGCTACACTGCACTGCTCATTTGGAGCTCAGATTGCCAGTCCAAGCTCATCCCAGTTTGTTATCAGAATTGAATTCCTGCGACTGTAGTACTGATGTTGCTGATTTGTCACTAGCTGTGAGCCACGAACCATTCAACTCTCAGAAATTGCCCATGGTTCCTTCTCAGGTGGCCCATGCAAGCCTTTCACAGTATGGCTAGTTGCTGTCTTCCAAAACAGCAGGTGCATGTCTTGTTGACTTCACCTTTTAAAGGATCCTCTGATTAGGTCAGGTCTATCCAATATAGAATAGTCTCTCTGTTACCTGTGATTCCTTCATGCAGGTTCAGTTGCCAGAGGTCAATAGTAATCTAAAAATATTAAGTGGAAAATTCCAGGAATAAGCAATTTGGGAGTTTTAATTTGCACATCATTCCAAGTAACATGAGGAAATCTTGTGCCATCTGTCTAAGGACCTGAATCTTCCTTGGTCCACTGGATCCATGCTGTATACATTACCTGCCCCTTAGTCACTTAGCAGACTCCATTATCAGATTAATGGTCTCAGTGCCTTAGTGTTTATGTTCAAGTAACCCTCAGTTTACTTAAGAATGGCCCCAAAATACAGGAGTGGTAATGTCGCAATTCAGGTATGGCAAAGAAGTGCTGCAAAATGCTTCCTTTGAATAAAAAGACAAAAGTTCTCTACCTCATAAAGAAACAAAAAAATCATCATGAGACCTACAGAACAATAAGGTATTTTGAGTGGAAGAGCATATTCACATAATTTTCATTACAGTGTATTGTTACAATTGTTCCATTATATTATTAGTTGTTGTTAGTCTCTTACTCTGCCTAACATATAAATTAAACTTGATCGTAAGTCTGCTTGTATAGAAAAAAAATAGTGTATATGAGGATCAGTACTATCCACAATCTGAGGCATCCTCTAGGCATTTTAGATAAAGGGAAATAACTGTATTCTCCATTTTGATTAACTCAAAGCCTGAACATGGGGTGATATTCCACACTTGAGAGAGGATTGTAGAAGGGAGCAAGCTACAGGACTTATTTTAGAATTCTACTTATTTCATACAAAAAGAAGTGCTTTCTCTTTTTAGCTGTGAGAAGCTGTTTGTAGGATTATAATCACTGAGGGTGGGACCTAATTAAGTATTAAATAAAGCTAAAACCTCAGTAGCAGATCTGTAAAACTAACAGGACACTATGTGGAAAATGGAATAGGATTGTGGCTTTGACAACATGTAAAAGTTTGGTGCCATTTTCTGAGATCAAAAAAGAGCCCAGAAGTAAAAATACAGTGCTCACCTTGGAACATGCTAAACTGTGAGGTATTCTTCTGTGCAGACATCAAGGGAGAGTTCGCAGTTAGATATACAGTCATGGAGCTAAAGAGAGAGAGAGAGAGAGCAGATTGAAGCATCATCCGCCAGAACTGAATGTCAACTCCTGAGCCCTGATAACACCAGGCAGTAAATCTAGACAGGCTCATGGATTTGCTACAGATGCTAGGATTTCTTAAATTATAATCTGTAGCCTTACAATCAGTTGCATAGACAGGCTCTTGCCTGGAGTTTTGCCAGAAGTGACCCCATCATTTGCAGTGTATTTGCCATAGAATCTAGCTATCAAAGCAGGCTTTATCTACTTTACTGGATATTGGATAGAATTTGTTCTTCTCTGTCTATTTGATCTAGAGTTCTCCTTCCTCCTTTTTGAATTTCTGTTCAGCAGTCGGTTCTCATCCTGGGCTGGACCAATGGAATCATAAGTAACTATTGTGTCTCTATTAGAAGAAACACTGAGTAAAATCTGGTAATCAAGACTTTGGTCAAGAGAATGGATCTAAAACTGTGAGCTTATCAAGATTGCTGGAATCTTTCCAGCAATTGGAGATCTAGAATTCAAGTTTGTTTCAGCCCAGGATGCTTAGGTTTTAGCATGGAATTACCATGTGCTAATTTCATTTCATCCCCACCCTAGATTGTTCAGGGAGACTAAACTTTAGATCCCGAGTTGTGTTCTTCATGTGCCTTTACTGATAAGAGACCAGCTATTCCAGAGAATCCAGCTCGAGATTCTCTGTCAGCCCAAAAGGTCAAAGAAACATCAGATGGTGTCTTAGAGAAACCTTGGAGGAGCCAGGCATACATCACAAGCCAGTATCTTCTGCCTGTCACACTGGTCAAAGATTCTCCTAAACAACTGACAGCCTTAGAAACCTAGAAGAAACTTCTTCCCATGCTTTAAGGGACATGACAAGGGCCATACTTGATTCCCTCGGGCAGGAAACCTCATCAACAGCTTCCAGAATTAGTATTAAGCACAGATTTGGCATCCTATGGAATTTTTCTGAGACTGGGTTCCATATTTGACCTTTCTTTGACATTGTTCAATAATACCCAAAGAATTTTTTTAAATGATATTATAAGGACAAGAAAACTAAGTGATGTGAGCCAATTCCAAACTATGAGTGAAACAATACATTTCAGGAAGGTGGAAGAGGATCCCTGTCTTTTGCACACTCAGTTTGGTGCCTACCACAAACAGGAGTGCAGTCAGCATTTACTGTGCTTGTACTTGAATGAGCATGACACCTATACTTACGCACATGCGTGTGTGTGCGCACACACACACACAGCTCCATTTGCTTCATATGTGCAAAATAGCATTCTGGGTTCAGTGTTAGGTGCACATCTTCATGCACAGGGTATTAGAGAAGCCCTCTTGGAAGAAGGGTAGGAGGGTCCACTCTGGTCTATTATTCTTCTTTCCTTCTTCCTTCTCTTTGAAGATCCAGCTGGGCTCATGTGTTAGTCTAACAACATGGACCACCTTGAATGAGGCACTTTCCTTTGTTAGTGTTGATCTACTGATTCCACAGAGTTCTTCGTGGAACCAGCTCTGCTTGTGGAAATCCCCATAGTAAATGCCCTCCATAGCTTTGGTGTAGGCCTCCTGGAAATTGCCTTGCTAATTGCTTCTTGTCTTTGTTTTGGCTGCCCCTGCTGGCTTGGCTGGGTGGCCTTAAAGGTCTGCAAGGTGATGTTGGCCTTGTGATCTGCTGTGTTGCTCTTTACCAGTGTCATGTCCTGTTTTGTGGGTTAAGTCGACTGCTGGTGCTCGGTCAGCATGGGCTCGATTAGAACAAACTACCAATGGTGGTTACTCCCATTTTGTGTTCACCCAAAAGCATTCATGTGGTTGGTCCCAGCTGCCAGGGCAGGGTAGTTTTAAAATTTGTTTTATGGTTTGATGACATTCATGGAGTTAGATTCTACCGAGTTTGAAATGAGAGAGCCAAGAGATCAGACAAATTTGAAGCACACTTAGGTACAAGAGTCAACACTTAAGAGTCTCAAATTAATATGGCCAAGGTCAAGTGGTAAACTGGAAGTCAGAGATTGAAGAAGAAATCAAAATACCTGGGAATAGGGGAACACCCTTCTTTCCCAGATGGCAGTGGGCGATGCATATAAATGCATCAACATAGAGGTAGTCTGAGGCTGACTTGGTATCAGGGGGTCAACAAATGAGCAATAATTCCCCAAAACCTTGCCGCTCTAAGCTCAGGGACACTTGCTCGCTTTATAGCTGTATAATGTTGACCATTGCCTAACTCTTTTGTGCCAGGATCCTGCAACACTTTGGCCTGCTTCCTTGATAATGGGAACATAGAATAATCAATGTTCCCATGATTGCTGTATTTGCTTTGGAGCCCCCTGAGTCATGAGAGACTTAGCTATAACTTATTAGGTCCTTTTCCATTTCTGCTATTATTTTGTATTTTCATCAAACATCTTGATAAAAGAGCCCTTGGCCCTTGGAAGAAGTAAGTGAAATAATTTATAGTAACATTAATGAAGGATTGCAAAGCCCTTGCCTGGGGCTCTCAGCCACTGCTGCCTCAGAGTCTGGCCTGATTAAGTGAGCTGGACCCAGAGGACAGAAAGAAGAAGGGGAAAAGGAGTCAAGGAAACAGCCAGGAGGCTGGCGACAAAATAAAGAAATGGATAGGAGCAAACTCCCTCCAATGATTTGCTAGAAGACCAGCTCGTCAGTAGAATGGGTGATCCACAATCCCAGGCAGCACTTCTGCCCCTCCATTTAAAGTTCTGTGAGTCACAGACTGAATTCCCATTTTGCAAGTGTTACGATTTAGACCTAAAGTGCCCCCCTCCCAAATTCCCATGAGTGTGGAAGGATTGTAGTGTGCTATACTTACTAGTAGATTCATGTATCGATTGGTTCGGTAGCTGAGCGTGCCCTGGTCAGAAGAGGTGGGTCACTGGGAGTGTGACCTGAAAGGATGCACCTCCCCCTCCAGCTCTTTCCTTCTCTCTGCTTCCTGAGCAGCTGTCCCCTCTCTGCCCAGTCCCTTCCATGATGTTGTCTCTGCCTTGGAGCCAGCTGACCATGGACCAAAAACATAAACCAAAAAAAATTTAATAAACTTCTTATTTAAATTGTGGGTGTTGGATATTGTGTCTCAGCAACAAGAAAGTGACTAAGACAACAAGCAACTTGCTAGTTTTCTACATGGAATGTTTAACTGAGCAGTATAGCTTTTGCTTTGATGGTGCTAGAGACGGGAGGATGCATAATGAACAGAGTCAAAAATCTAGTATTTCACAGCCACGTGAGATTCCAAAGCACAGATACGTTGCCAGTCGGCCTAGGTTTCTTTTGCTCCTTTCAAATGGAAATTGTGTCAGCAAAGCAGCTCTGGTAGCAGTCCTGATGTTACCAGATGCCACCAGTAAGTGTTGGATGTAGATACAGCCAGTTGCTGGTCCAGGTGCCCTCTGTGTTCTTAAAAAAGGAAGTCTCCTCTGTAGTGGCAGGAGTGACGGGGGACACCATGCTGCCTGTCTGCCTGCACTCGTGCTGGAGTGAACAGTGGTTTGATAGCCAGGGAGGACATGGAAGTAACCTGCCCCAGTCCATTGGGGTGCAAAGGGAGGCAAGGGAAAGAGACATGCTGGCCACTGGCCAAGTCACAGAGGACAGTTCCTGCCAGCACAGGGGAAAATGAGAGGCGCTCAGTTCTTGTCTGTCTCCGACACGCTAAATTTCATGTAACTGTTACCTATTTGTGAGATTACTCATTACTTTTACAAATTACAAGTAGCTATAATGGATACTTTGACCTAAATCTCTTTTGTATTTATGATTTCCTTTCTTTAAAAGAAAAGACTGGTCCATCTGAATAAACAAGTTGCTACAGGGAAGCTTTGACAAGTTTACAGCTTATGCCTCACTCCACCTGGCTAAGGTCATGACACTGTTACTATTTTTTTTTTTTTTTTTTTTTTTGCGGCACCGGGGATTGAACTCACAACCTCGCGCTTGCCAGGGCAGGCACTTAAGGCACTGAGCCAAACTCCCAGCCCTGGTTTTTTTTTTTTTTTTTTTTTTTTTACTTAACATTAATGAATACTCTCGGGAAAACAAATATAGAAATTTAGACTTGTAAGAAATAAAACAGTAAAACAGTCTGGTTTAATTTTTTAGGTCTGCTACATACACATTTATATATTTTATTTTTTAAATTTTATTTTAAAGATAGTAAAGTCCAACAAAACAAAACAGAACAAAGTCAGTCAAAACAAAGCAGTAGCATTGGTACAGAACTTCAAAGCAGGATGCTAGGAAAACAATAGCTACCATAGTATATCTTGTTATATTCACAATAGTTGGTCATTCCATCAGGTATAGCAAAATCAAACCAAAAACAAAACAGAATAAAGCCAATCAAAACAGAATATTGAATAAAGCAAAACAATTAATCAGAATAAAACAAAACAGTGAGAACAATATTGGGCCTCAAAGACAAGATAGAAGGAAATCCCCCATATTGCATACTGTCATCCTCCCAAGAGATGCTCAGACTGCTGGCCCCAGGCCTGCAAAATCCACCAAACAATACAAACATTTAGTTGCTTTAAGAACCTTAGTTGCTATCGACTTAGCCAGTTCTCTGAACCAGCAGGTTGCTTACAGGTGGCAGGGAGTAGGGGGGTTACGGGGAGTGGGTGTTGATTCTCAACCCGCGTGCCAGTAGGCTCATGGGAGGTGCTGACTTCTTTCTTCCTGGCACCTGTTGTGCCGCTTATGAGGAAGGCTGACTGGTTGTCTTCTGGTTGGATCTTCCCTGACCTAGCATGGCAGGTTCTCAGGAGGTGCTGATCTTTCTCTTCCTGGAGTCCGCACCACTTGTGTCGCTTACCAGGAGGGCTGGCTTGTTGTCTTCTGGTTGGATCTTCCCTGACCCAGAGTGGCAGATTCTTAGGTGGCACTGATCTTTCTCTTCCTGGAGTCTGCACCACTCGTACCACTTACCAGGAAGGTTGGCTAGTTGTCTTCTGGTTGGATCTTCCCTGACTCAGCATGGCGGGTTCTCCACATTTATATATTTTAAATTAATTGCATTGGTACACTTTCAAAATGCCTGATAACCATAGTCATTATAGGGAATTTGTACCTGTACATATCTTAATTCTTTTTTTCCTCCTTCCCCTCTCACTTTACAAAACTTTTTTTTCTGTTATTTTTCTATTTTTTGTCTTGAGACAGGATCTCACATAGTTGCTATATCCCCCAGACTGGACTCAAATTTGCCATCCTCCTACCTCAGCCTCCCAGACTGCTGAGATTATAGGAATGCATCACCACACCTGATTTAATTTTAAAATATCTTTGAGTCTAAAATGTGATATCAATTACAAGAGAGCTTTTGGAGCAAAAATCAAAATAAAACAAATCAAAAAGCCCTGCATTAAATGCACATGACATCATGATACTTAATGCCAGGTCCAAAAATCAATTCACCAATTTCAGCTGAAAAGAAATTATGAAGAGCTAGGTAGCTCCCGGAACTGACAGGAAGGCCAGCAGACTAGATGTGAGGGAATACAGAGAAACTAAATGAGGCTAAGTAGCTAACACCACAGTCTGTCCCAGTGAGATTCTTTCCTCCACACTGGATGTGGAGTGCCTAATTGGTGTCATGACACTACACATTGGATGTTGTCCATAGTCAGACAGAAGCTTCAGAATAGCTTCTTTGCAGTCCAAGCACCATATTGAAAGTCTAGATTGGCCCATTAGATTGGCCAATCCTGGACCACATACCCAAATTCCAGTGGTATGAGAAACTGGTGACAGTTATGGCCTTCGGGACTTCTAAGTTGAGATGAGTGATACTTCCCAAGGCTCCTGTAAGATGAAGGAAGTTTGAGTGCTATGTAACCTAAAAGAAACTGTCATATTTCCACTAGCGCAGTAAGTCTTTAACATTATCAAAAGAATCACTTGGAAAGCTTCATAAAACATGACTCTGGGTTG
The DNA here is from genome assembly GCA_004363535.1 of Dasyprocta punctata. Classification (NCBI taxonomy): domain Eukaryota; kingdom Metazoa; phylum Chordata; class Mammalia; order Rodentia; family Dasyproctidae; genus Dasyprocta; species Dasyprocta punctata. The sequence goes on from RJWM01010154.1 coordinate 22,770, forward strand.
CACCTTCTGATTCAGCAGGGCTAGGGTCAGACCTGCCAGTGTGCATGTGTGTTCAGCACTTCGGTGATGCTGCTAGCCTGGGGACCACTCTTGCAGAGCTGAGCTAGAGAACGTATTTGTTTTTGAGTGGACATAATATGCACTGATGCACGCAATTCTGTATCACCTTCTTTATTAGCACGAAAGTTGAGTTTCAACTGTGCTCATATGTAGTATGAAGAATCTGAATCACTTTGAGCCCTCAGTACTTTGCATAGAACCTCAGAACAACACTGCATTTTATGCTGCATACCCTTTGTCCTGAGAGCTTTAGCATCATTTTGAATTGCAGCATAATTTCGAGATGTATTAAAGAATTCTGAGGTTTTGTGTTACTTTGTGTTTCAGAGAGGCCATAGTTTCTTTTCTGTCTTTAATTGAATTATGTTTGGCTTCACATAAAAATAGATTTGTTTTCTTAAAAAATGAGCCTGAAGCTTAAGACAGATATCACCCCACTGAGTGATAGACATTCACAGTGAATGAATCAGCCACATAACTCCTCCAAGTTTGGAAATTTCTGAGATCTTTCCAGAGAGTTTGGCAATGTTGAATACATTTAATTACATCATCTAGCTTGCAATTGCCCATTTTCATTGTTCAAAATAATTTTTTTGCTATATTGTAGTGTACTCTTTTTCTTGTTTTTAATTTTTTAAATATTAAAAAAAACAGAGCTTTTACAACAAAACTTCAACATAGCCACTGTGTAGGACTAATAAACATCACCAACTTAACTATAATTGCCTCTGACCTTTTCTCTGCTCTTGAAACAAATAACACATCACTGCTTTAGTTACTTTTTCATTTATCTGCTTTTTTCAGTCTCTTTCCCCTCTTTATCTCATCAGAGGAAGTCATAGTCATGAGTTTGGAGTGTTTTCTTATAGACCATGATTTGTGAAGACCTTTTAAAGGAAAATACCAAGAATTTAAGTTAAAGTGCTACCACCTGTTTGGCCCCTACCTCAAATCCTACACACCAAAAAATCAATTTAGGGTGATATATAGACCCAAAAGGCAAAACTTATAAAGGGTCTAGGAGAAAAAAGTACAATATCCTTATGATGAAGGGACAGGCAAAAGGTTCTTGGACAAAACAAAAAATAACAAATCATACAAGAAATGGACTTATTGGACTTTAAAACTTCAGGAGGACAGAAAACTTCAATTAAATAGGACTAATTTCACAGATAATTTGTATACTACAGTGCTTTTGTTGAAAGTGTTGTATACTTCAAACTGCTTAAAAAGTAGATTTTATATGTTCTCACACACACACTGAAAAAGTATGTAAAGTGTACATTAAGTAGCTTGTTTGAACCATTTCACAATATATACATATATTGAAGCACCACATTAAGCATCATAAATAGATGCAATTTTACTTACCAAATAAATAAATATTTTTAAAGGCATGGAGATTATAAAATTGCATTTAAAATGACACTGAAAAGTTTTAATTTTTAGTTCTTTACTAGGAACCACTAAGAATGTAAAGACGGCAAGCCATAGATTAGGAAAAAAATATCCAGAACATCTTATCTAAGAAAAGACTTTTATGCATATATACATTTTAAATCTTAGAATTCAATAATAGGACAATCCCATAAATATATGAATAAATATACAATATATGTCAACATGCAATATATAAATAATCTCATAACCCCATGAATTTGTCTGCTTCACTTAAGAAAATACAGTGGATTGGGGGTAACTCAATGGTAAAGCATTTGCCTAGAGTGCCCAAGGCCCTGGTTTCTAGAATAGCACTGAAAAGAAAGAAAATATAGAGGTGGCAAATAAGCACAATGAGTATAACATGTACAGCATCATTTGTCTCAGAGAAATCACAAATAAAACAATCACAAGTCACTCATTTCTTACCCACCAAAAATACTGAAGTTTAAAAGACTGACCTTACCAAATGGTGGTAAGGATGGGGCATACATGGGATTCTTGAACAACTCTGTTGAGAGTATAATGTGTTGCAATCACTTTGGAAAACTGCCTAGTAGTTTCTTATAAACTTAAACATACACTTTCTCTAAAACCCAAGCATTTCTTTCCTAGGTATTTTTCCAAGAGAAATAAAACTATATCTCTGTAAAATGGTGTGTGCAAGATTGTCCATGGCAGCCTTCAACATAATGTTCACAAACTGGAAACAACTAAATGTCAATCACCAAGAGAACACATAAGCAAAATGGTAGTAAATGTATAAAATGAACAATGGAAAATTGCTGTTATGGTTTATACATTGTGTCAACTTGAGAAGTCCAGAAGCTTAATTAAGTAAGGCAGCAGCTCTACATCCTGGCGTGTAGAGCACAAGCAGTTACCTGTTCATTGTGTCAATTTGAGAAGGTGGGAAGTTTAGCTGAGAGACTCAGCAGGAAGCCAGGGTTCTTATTTTGTAAACATCCTCATCCTGTGCAAAGGAAGGCAAGGAGATCTGTGAATGCTACACCCACCCTGGGAGGCGGTGTCCTGTGTGAAATACCATGGCTCTTGCCCCCTTTTCCTCTGGCTGTTCTTGCTCTGGCTGCTGCCTTGAAGTGTTGCCTCAGTGCCATGCCGCTCTGCCTTGGAGCCAGCTGATTATGGACTGAAACATCCAAAAACTGTAAGCTAAATAAATATTTTCTTCCCTAGTTTTGGGTGTCAGGTGTTTTGTCCCAGCAACGAGGGAAAAGTAACCAAGACAACTGCCTTAGTCACTTTCTCATCAGTGGGACAAAATATCCAACTCCCACAATTTAGAGAAGAAGAGATTTATTTCAGTTCATGGTTCCGGTTCGTGGTCCACTAGCTCCAAGGCAGAAGTGGCATGGTGGAAGGATCAGGTAGAGGAAAGCTGCTCGCATCATGGTGATCAGGAAGCAGAAAGAGGAGGGTGGGGTGGGAGTGGGGGGAGATGCACCCTTCTGACTCACACCTGCAGCATCTCGCCTCTCACGAGGTCCTACTTCTGAGCTATTGAACTCATTAGTGGATGAATCCACAGATAAATATAGCATCCTATAGTCCACTTTCCGAAAGCTCACCTAAATGTTTTGGGGAACATTTAGATCTAAACAATGACACTGTTCAATAAGATGGAAAGAATCACGTTCTAAGGTCACAGATGAGTCTCAAAATCATTCCATCTGACCCTTGGTGTTCCATCATTATGCGGAATGGCACATAGGCACCATGTGGTCCACAGACTTTACCTTCTGTCTCTAGCGTCTGTAGGGTCATCAAAACCATGACTAATAGTCATGGAACTTGGGCGGATTCCTTCAGGAGTAAAGCCAGCTCTGAGTTCTCCATAGTCCTTGGGATTCTTGCTCACCAATAATGTTCACTTCTGACAAGTTAGGCACCAGTCGGCTTAGATCCATGGCTCCCCTCCATTTATTCATCCATCTGTCTCTCCATCCATCCATCCATCCTTGCATCTATCATATCTATCTATTTATCTGTCTATCTATCTATCCATCTATCTATATATGTCATCTACCGATCTTACCTATCCTCTCTCCCTATTCCTGACTCCTCTTTTCTCCCTATTCCTTTCCTATGGGCAACTATCTGAAGGATTCTAATGTTGGTATAAAACTTGCATGTTTGCTCTCAGTGTATGTTTATTTATAAAAGTACATTAGTGGTCTAGTGATTTTTTTTCATTCATTTTTTAAAAATATACTGAGTACCCAGAATTCTAGGTGCAGAAATCTAGCAGTAAACAAAATTGACAAAATATAATTCATTCTTCCACTAACCTGTGTTTCCATGTGTGATCCGCCTCATTACTACCACCTACCTGCCAACCCTGAGCCTTTCCAAGCTAACTAACCACTGCGATTATGTTAGTCTGGATCCTTCCAAAACCTTTTTTTTTTATTGTCTCAGGAAAACAAACAAACAAAAAATTATTGTGTTGAATTTTTTCCTTCCCCATAAGTAATTCCATAATTACTTGGCATTCTTGCTGTTTCTTTCATAATATGTCAGTATATTAAGCAATTATGTCTCTTAAATTATGGCACTGATTCTATGTTAAGAATATGTTGCTTGGCCAGTTTCCTTGTGGTTGCTTGGCCAATTTTCTTGGTTCAAGATGTTTTTTCCCTCTGAGATGAATCCTGCAGGGAGTACACTTGCACTTCCATGTGCCCAGGTATAAGGTTCTCTCTAGGGCACATTCAGGAAGCAGAATTGCTACGCTGTAGGTCATATACATTTTCAGCTTTATCAGATATTTTCAAATCACCTTGAAAAGTTCCTGTAACAGTATAGAACTTACTTTGCCACATTATCTTCACCTCTTGATATCATTTGTTCAATTTTTTGCTAACTTGATAGATTAAGAATAACATCTTACAATTTTAACCTGCATTTCCCTGATTACTGATAAGGTTAAACAGTTTTTTCATGTATGATATTTATTATGTTTATTGACCACCTATATTTCCTCAACAATGAATTATTCAGTTTACTCTTAGGTTATCCATCTTTTTCCTGTAAATTTACAATCCTTTTATATATTCTATATGCTGATAATTTATTTATTATGAGTGCAGCAAACATTTTGTCCTGGCCTGTAGTGTATGCTTTAATTTTTTTTATGATTGCTTCCATCATGCAAGATATTGTATGTCTTCATTTAGTCAAAGCTATTTCTCTTTTCCTTCTGGCTGTTTTTTTTGTTGTTGTTGTTGTAAGGTGTTTAATTCAATGGTATAAATATATTCTATTTCATCTGCATCTAACTGCCTCAGAGTTTTTAATATGTGTTTAATCGATCTGTAACATATTTATGAGTATTTTTAGGTAAGCATGTAACTTTTTAGCATCTCCAATAAATAGGATTCTTAGCTCAAGTGATTTGAGATGAAACCTTCATACTAAATTTGAGATATAACTGGGTCTATAAGTGAACTTCTGGTCTACCCATTGATCAAGACTCTTTTATTCTCCTTATAGACAAAACCACATAGGTACCTATATGCCCTGATAATCTGGTGGCACAAATATCTGGTCTTTGTTTTTTAAATCTTGCTCCTTTCAGCCTATTTTGTTTTTCATATACATGTTTGTATGAACTAGGCAATTTTATGAAAATGTAATTGGAACTTTGATTGGGGCTTGAATTGTTTTATTCATTAATTTCATAATGGATAATGGTCCTTTATATCCTCGGGTTTCACAGCTATAGATCCAACCAAGTGTGGGTTGAAAGTATTGGGGGAAAGAATCTAGAAATTTCCAAAACACAAAACTGGAACTGATTGAGCACTGAGCACTATAGAGAATCCATTCTAATGAGGTGTTGTAAAACCACACTGTACTGTGTAGCTTTCCAGCATTTCTCAGATCCTCAGTCTCTGTCCAGCAATCACATGTGAGAGCTTTCAGTTCTCCTTTCTTTCCTGTACTGTGTACTCAGGCTCATGATGTTGCATCTGTACTAAACATGTACAGACTTTCCCCTGTTATTATTCCCTAAAGAACACATTCTAAAAACTATTTACCTAGCATTTTCATCGTATTAGTTATGGTAAGTAATCTAGAGATGATTTGATGGCTGATTTTTATGATATTTACTGCTATCATTGATTTTCCTGCATTGACACTGTATCTGATCACTTTAAGGTGTCTTCTTAAAATTTCTATAAACAACGGTAAGCTCTGGCAACCGGCTGACATGTTTTTTGTATTCTTCAGATTGGAACTTTCTCTTCTGTAATAGTGTTATTAGTGAGATTTCTTATTTCCTGGACACAATACCCAACACTCACGACTAAAAGGAGGAGAGGTTTAATTTGCTTGTGGTTTCAGTCCACAATCGGCTGCTGCCAAAGCAGAAATATCATGAAGTGTGGCAGAGCAAAGCTGCTCAGTGTATGATAGTCAGGACCAGAGCACAGAGACAGTGCCAGAGAGGAAAGGGCCAGGGACCAGACATACCTCCAGGTCATGCCTCCACGACCCACTCAGACACATGTAGACATGTGCTTTACTAATCCCCAGAGTGGATCTCAAAGCAATCAGGTTGAAACTCTACTCTAACTGCCACAAATGGCTAATTTTATGTGTCAGTTTGGACTACAGGTTGGCCAGATATTTGATAGAGTATTATTCTGGGTTTTCTGTGAGGATGTTTTTGGATGAGATTAACATGTAAATTACTAGACTTGTAAAAAGCAGATTGCCTTCTCTAATGGGAGTGGGCCCACATCCAGTCACTTAGAGGCATGAACAGAGCAAAAATTATGACCCTCCTCTGAGTAAGAGAATTCTTTTTGCCTGACTAACTTTCATCTAGGAAATGAATTTTTTCCTGCCTTTGAAATCAAACTGAAGTGTTAGCTCTCCTTGGGTCTCTAGCCTTTGCACTGGAAATACACCACTAGCAAATCTGGGTCTTCAGCTGGCCAATTTAACTTGCAAACCTTGGGACTTACTGGTCTCCATAATCACATGAGCTATTTTGTGTGTGTGTGTGTGTGTGTGTGTGTGAGAAATCTCTATCATATTGAGTTTCTAAAGAACACTAACTAATACAACTTCTCAAGGGGCATGACACCCTTTTCTGCTCAGCATGAAACTAGAAGCTCCTTCCCTCCTTGTGAAGAATCACCATGGTTATTTTCATGACTGTGGATAAGGATTTATTCTGCCCTGCCATCTCCCAAACGTCTGCTGATCTCTGTAAAATAAAAGGCAGAATTGTAAAAATTATACCATCTGTGGGTTTGCAACTGTCCTGTTCTGTAATGGGCTAGCTCTAAACCCAAAAGTCTCCTGTGATTTGATCATAGGGGTGCTGTATTTATCAGTGGATTCATCCATTGATGAGTTTGGTAAGTGAACGTACTGTTAGGAGGGGGGTTTGGTTGGTGGTGGTCACTGGGGGTGTGACTTGAGAGGAAGTATTCTTGCCCCTGGCTTTTCTCCTCTCTCTCTAACTTCTGACCACCACGAGTTGAGCAGCTGTCCCCCACCATGCCCTTCACTATGCTGTTTCTGCCTTGGAGCCAGCTGACCACAGAATGAACTTTCAAACAGTGAGCCCAAATAAACATCTCCCTTAAATTTGGGGTTTTGGGTATTTTGTACCAGTCATGTGAAAGTGACTAATGCACTAGCCCTTGGCATATGTATTTCAAAGTGTATTTAACCTCACAGAGTGATTTTTTGTTGGTATATCCTCAATGTGCCAATATCCAGCCCTCCTCCTCTGTGTTAATGTTATTCAGAGTGATCTAAATTAGATGTGACCTGGGAGGTGACTATCAACTTCAACCCAGCAAGGAAACCTGGATCAGCACCAAAAGTGATGTATCAGAACCAGTTGGATTCTGAATGCTGGCCCCATCCCTAGAGCCTCTGGACAGAGTGTGGGGGTGTCCATTTTCAGCAAGTTCCCCAGTGATATTGATGTCGATGTGTTTCTGCATTAGGGCTCAGGGCTGGAAGAAAGAATTTGAACCAGAAGCAGGAAACAGGAACCCCACAAAGAGATCAGGTAGCAGAGGGCAGGGTGGAAGAGAAGACCGAGACTTGGGCCACAGACAAAGCCAAGATGCCAAGGGCTCATTTACTGTTGAGACTCCCATTCAGAGTTGGAGGCTGGGTGGGTTACTGAACCACACACAGCCAGACCACATCAACACAAGCATGAAGGGAACTGTGCACAGGCCTCCACTGCAGTGCCTTCCTGCTGGCAGGTACAGTGTCTGCCATATTGAAAGGAGCAATGGATTCGGTCAATGTAAATGTCCAGTGTAAAATGCTCACTAGCCATTTTCAGACTTAGCTTGTTTTAGCAGGAGACAGGAGCCATGTGAAATTGAACAGGTAAGCCACATTGCAGAACCTATGTGGAGGAGTTTGTTGTCTCTCTTTTAATAATAGGTAGTATTTACAATAAATTACAGATCCTTGGATTAAGGTGGCATCTGGTTTGTATTTTTGCTTCGTTTGTATTTTTTGGCAATGAGTCCATTGCACAGTCATTTCTTAATTTAGCCATTTTCCACTTTTCTCCTTCTGCCCTTCCAACCAAGTGTTCCTGTCACTGCAACCCATTTAATGTTAATCCTTCTCTATCATCTTAAAAATTTAATTAGCTATTTTGATGTATCCCTTAAGAACTCTGGTGTCTGATTCATCAAAGTGAAAACAAGATATTTTGGGAGTTTGTTCCAATTTAAATGACTCAATTATTTCCCCATTTGTTATTTATCTACTTATGGATATTCGAATCCTTGATACTAGGTTAGTGCTTAAGAAAATGGCTATCCATCCATAAGCCAGGTCCTCCCCCGTGAGGGTTGAAGGCAGCAGAAACCTAGAACCTGGGTTCTATCTTATAGCAACACACTGTTGAGTCATTATAAAGGAGGCAGACAAGGCTAAATTAGAAGAAAGTAGACCTTGGTTGAAGCCATTTCCTTGCAAAGTGTGTATATCAGCTGGGCAGAGTGGTGCCATTGGTAGGGAAGATGTCCCGTGATCCCATCATAAAAGGGATCTCCAATTATAGGGTTTCAGAAATACAGCTTTTCCAACCCAGCAAAATCAGTCCTACTGTCTATGCAGCTGCTCTGCAAAGAAAGAAAGATGCATCATGGTGTGTTCTTTGTCCCTGTCTTAGTCACTTTCACATCACTGGGACAAAATACCTGACTCCCACAACTTAAGGGAGAAGAGAGTTTCTTTCCATTCAATGTTTTCAGTCCATGGTCAGCTAGCTCCAAGGTGGAAACAGTTGCTCACATCATGATGGCCAGGAAGCAGGGAAAGAAGGGGGAGGTCGGGAGGGAGCTGCCCCCTCCAGTGCTCCGCCTCTCATCAGCTCCCTCCTCCTAACAGCAAGTTAGCTATAGCCCCCTAGTCCAATCACCTTCCAGAAGCCCCACTTCTGAACACACAAGGCTTTGGGGGGACCTTCTCGATCTGAACCCTAATAATCCCAAAGCAACAGGATCCATGCCTATCAGCGCCAGGATAACCAGCGTGTCACATGGAATCAAAAGTTGCTGAGATGAATTCCTAAATGACATGCATTTTTGCTTCTTCTCTGCTACTCCCACCCCACTTCCTGTCCCCGTGATCCAGAAAACAAAGCATACTACACAAAATCACTCCCACCATCAGTGTGGTGGTTTCAGCCACGATATGAGAAGACAGAAGGGATGGGAGGAGGAAATTGACTTTTGACGGGGGTACTGGGGATCAAACTCATGACCTTATGCTTGCCAGGCAGGCGTTGTGCCACTGACCTATATCCCTGGCCCTGACATTGACATTTATAGAAGGCCTAGAACTGCGTTTAAACACTGCACCAGCTTTTAACGTACTTCATGGCACTGTAGCCCACAAGTATGATGGCAATGCTCCATTTAAGCCCCATGTTACATATGAAAAAATTAAACCTTAGCTTCACCATGAGGAACTTTAGCTTAGCACTGTGAAACAAACAAAAATAATATAGTATAGTCAGTCCTCCAAAGCCAAGGACTCTGTATCCATGGAGCCCACCAATCTGGATCAGAAAACACCCACAGGAACAATGGTGCCTGTACTGAAAAAATACAGACGTCTTTTCCTTGCCAAAATTTCCTAAACAATGCCGTGTAGTAATGGTATACACAGCATTTGTGTTGCATTAGGTATTAGAAATAAAGAGACTATTTAAAGTAGATGGGAAGTTGTATGTGATTATATAAAAATACTGTATCTCTTTATATGAGCAACTCAAATATCTACAGGTGTTGGTATACATGGGGATCCAGGAATTGATTCTTTGTGGATCCCCAGGATCAAATTTGCTTATACTATTTATTACATATTAACGCCAGGAACTGTTCACTTAGTCCTCGCTCTAATCATACCAGGTTATTATCATCCACATCTTGATGCTGATGAATGGGAACCTCAAGGAACTTACCTTAATTCATGGAGCTAGTAAAAGTTAAGATATGGACCCAGGAGTTCTGTCTCAAGAATCTGCACTCTTGGTCACTTAATATTATACTGTTTCCAATTGCAAAACTATGCCATTGAATGAAACTTGAATAAATGTTCACAAAATAGTACTAGACTTACTACTGCAGCAAATAATTAAGAGTTGACCAAAGCGAACATTCAGGAAACCCTGACTCCAAGAAGTAGTCTTCGTATAAATAGGTAACATGCTTTGGGTCTCCCTGTTACCAGACTGGTCATTGGGTTTTACTTAATGGTGATTATTGATTATCACTATTGTGGTTTGCATCTAGATGTCCCTCAAAGCCTCATGCAGTCATCTTTTTCAGAGGTGGTTGGATCTAGTGTGTGTGATGCTGGGATTAAAGGTGTGTGATTAGTAAATCAGTCCACTGCTTGGTTCGGCATGATTCTGGCTGGGATTAAGGATGTGAGTGCTATACCCGCCCTAGAGCATGTAGCCTGCACACAGTATAAGGGACAGAAAGAGTCCTGTCTTCGTTCCCTTGTCACTTTTGCTGCCATGTGGGTGTCATGAACTATTCTCTGCCAAGCCACCCTGCCTTGGAACCAGCCGATTTTGGACTGATACCTCTACAAATTATGAGCTGAATAAACCTTTCCTCCTTTATCTTTAAGTGTTGGGTATTTTGTCCCAGCAGCAAGAAAAGTAACTAAGACAATCACCTCCCCAGTTTTCCCTGAATCTTCTCTCTTTATATCTCTGCCTCTCTGTCTCTGACTCTATCACTGTCTACTGGAGATTGAATCCAAGACCTTTACACTGGGCTCTATCCCTACCCTCCTTTAAAAAAAAAAAAGGATTGTAAAATAGTGAGTACTAAATTGACCAGGCTAGCCTTGAACTTGCAATCCTACCGCCTCAGCCTTCCAGAGTGCTGGGATTATAGGTGTATACCACCACACACAAGTCTGTGAATCTTTGTAGAATCAATTAATGAAGACCTTTTGGATTTAGTGATGGCAGATTCCCTAGTGATTCCAAGAACAAGATCATTCTCAGCCAAACCAGAAGCACCTATCAAGAATCATTTTGACATTTTCTCTCCTTTCCTCTCCAAGAGTTAAATCTGTTATTAAAAGAAACAGAGCTAGGGATCAAGAGGGTTATGTTTGACTCCTAGACCATGATATTAGAAAAGGGAAAATAAAGTCCACTTGATCATGATCAAGCCAGTGGCAAACAAGGCTGGACTCATTCAGCTCTGTTGTTTGACTCTTAGGAGAAATCATTTTTCTTTTTTTTTTTTTTTTTTTTTTTTTGGCGGCACCGCGGATCAAACTCACAACCTCGCGCCTGCCAGACAGGCGCTTAAGCCAGTGAGCCAAACTCCCGGCCTGTTTGACTCTTAGGAAAACAGATTATGTATAAGGTCAAAATTCCTTTTAACTGCCTGTAAGGAGTGCTAATTATGACATAAACACACAGGATCTGTGCTTCTTGCTGAATGAGATGATCATGGGAATTTTAAGATTGTCAGGACTGAAGTCTATGCAATTCTCTTAGTCTTTCCTTCATAGTCCCAAGATGGCTGCTGCAGCTCCAGCCATCAGAAGTAGGCTGAAGAAAGCAAAAGGAAGGAGGATAAAAGGTTCCTGCTAACCAATCAAATGCCTGTTCAAGAGTGTCTCTAAAACGCCACTCACTACTTTTACATACACCTGTGTAAAACAAAAAAAGTTTTGGTGCATAACCACCCCTAATACAGAGGATAAAGGAGAGACTGAATAACAAAAATTTCTCATACACATTTCTGTGGTCAGCTTCACCATCTCAGTAGTCAGATCTTTTATAGAAAACCCCTGGAAACATCTGGCTGCTTCTACATCCTAGCTAACTTGGACCAACATTTTAGAACTGAAAGATCGCTATGGAATCCAAACTGTGACAGAACAAAATGTAGGCTACGCATATTTCTAAAGCACTCATTTCTAATGCATGAAAGACCTTTTGAAAAACAGTTTACTCTTACTTGTGATGGTGCACTGATGGATGTGATCACCATTTTCTGTATTTGTGGGTCTGCTTGGTAGTCCAGTATGACTCTGAGCTGCCCTGCTTTCTAAGGACACGTTAGAAACCATAGAAAAGAAATAATTGGAGAGGGGAAGGTGAAATGTCTTCTTATTAATCAGGGTGATGGAGAATGAAACTTGAACATCACAGTGGATCTGTGGCTGCTTTGACTGCCGTTTCTTCCTGTGGAGGATGCCCAATATCTTCTTCACATCCCTTCCTTTTTAATAGTTAATGCATAGCAGAAAAATAATTAAACAACCACTGCTTACCACCCTATGAGTCTGGTGTCTAGGATTCTCGAAGAGACATTGTAAAACAGATAAGACATTTAGAGCATGGTGAGGATAAAATGCAGTGTTGCAGCCTCGTATAATTATGTTTCGATCTGAATGTAATTACGAGGAGGAAGAGGAAGCATAACTCCAAAGTTAGGCAATTCTGGGGTACACAGAGGACCTGCAGACCTTGGGGGATAATTACTTACACAAGTGCTCGTAGTTAGAAGGTTCAAAGCCAGGAGAGCTCCAAGAGGCCCTGTTATTTATTTGTACCTCGTTTCTCATATTATCGCGTCACCCAAGCACTTTGTCACAAGTGCAGCTTGCAGGCAGTGGTGACTGGTGAGCACTGCGAATGGAAGCAGAGGCGCTACTGTAGCCATGCATTTCCCTGGCTGGCTTCCAGGCTGCCCAGACGTTTTCCTAATTTAGCACATACTGTGTGCCACCAACCATGCAGCCCAAGTCCCAGGAGAGCCACAGGACAAACGCCCAGCAGCTCGGACTCATCCCCCGGTTTTATGAAACAAGGGTTGAGTTCTTCCAAGAATAGATTCTGAGTCTCTGGGAACCCACAGAAAATGTCATCGGAAGAGAAGCCTCCTGTGACAATGCATTCCCTCATGTGGAGCCCAGTGTGGCAAGACAGTGTGGCATTTCTGGCTTCGGTCATCCTGGTTCCCGTGGTCACACTGCTGTTCTTTAGTACCACACCCAGTAAGTCCAGTCCTCCATAGAGAGAAGTAGGAAGCAGGCATGAGACTGATTATTTCTAGCTATCTCTGCCCTCCCGTAATGGGGTGTGACCCATGCATTTCTCGCTGCTGATCTCTCAGGACCCTGGAGAGGGCATTTGACCAAGATGGCCTAGGAGATGTGCCAATCTTGGAACTGGCCCTCAGTGATTCCATCCAGTCTTTGTAGGTGTATTAGTCACCTTTTCATCACTGGGACAAAATGCCTGATATTTACAGCCTGAAGGAAAAAAGGTTTATTTCGCGGCTCAAGAGCAAGGTGGAAGAAAGCTGCTCACCTCGTGTCTCCCAGTAAGCAGAGCAGGGTGGGGAAAGCCAGCGAGCAGACTACACCCTCCAGGCCATGTCCCTACCCAAGGCCTGCCGCCCATCCAGTCCCACCTGCTAACAGCACCTGCAGCTAGGAGCTCATCAGCGGATGGCCCCACAGATGAGTCAGAACCCACAATCCCCCATAAACCAGTTGGGGGCTGGAGGATGTGTCATATTTACACTGTGAGAGTAGGTGTGAGCTGAGGGATCATGTGACCATGATGTGAACAGAGAAGCAGAAAGAGCAGAGGGTCTTAGCATCCCAGAGAGAGGAGCAGGGAGCAGCCATCTTCCAGTGGGGCAGTGGGGTGACCCTGATCTCTGCTTTCAGCTGTGCTGTGATGTGTGGCCGCCCTTGTTGACCCTGAGTCCTGAGGACTGTTACACCTCTTTCTCTGCTAGGATTCTGTAGCATCCTTCCTAGCCTTCTGAAACAGCCCCTGTTTGTTCCTCAACTCAGTTCAAAAGGATCCACAAATGTGTCCACTAAGACAATAAAGACCTAGGCTAGTATTTCATGATAGTTGCTTTCTTGATTTTTCTAAAAAAGAATTCTGGTTTAGCCTGTTTTAAATACCACATTGGGTGTGCATGTATCAGAGTATCACGTGGTGCCCCATTAATATGTACAGTTTTTATGTTTTCTTAATGCATCAGTTAAGAAAATAAATGTAATTAGCTTTAAAAAAAACAAGAGGAAATTCTTTCTAAGTGGAGGAATTACTTCAGTAAGTACCTAAAACACACACATACATGGCCTAATAAAACCTAGGGAAAAAAAAGCAGACGTGGTGGGGCACACCTGGAATCCCAGGACTCTGTGAGGCTGAGGCATGAGGATCTCAAATTCAAGCCCAGCCTGGGTGACTTAGTGAATTACCAAGAAGCTATCACAAAATTTTAAAAAGTAAATAAATAAAAACAGCTGGGGATGTAGACTTGGATTCAATCTCTAGTACCAAAACAAACCAACCACAGAAAGAGTGTATACTATACATGATTTTTATGCCTATGCCAATACCATATATTTAATGGTTAAACAGTGTTAGTGAAGGCTATTTATCAAATATTTTCTCTGTCTGGCACAACAATAAACACCTTAATAATTGTTGCCTCCCAACAATTATTGGTATTATTACTCCTGGTTTACACATATGGAAACTGAGGCTGAGCTCAGAGCCGTACAGTGAGTGCCCAGAGAAACACAGTCATCCAATCACAGATCCCCCCACCTTGATGTCTGCACCAACACCCTCTGGACCATCTTCTCTGTGCACTTGACTGGGGTGTTGATAAGTGTTTGTCTCTGGTAGAATGCTTTTGATGCCAGGGCAGAAATACCAGTTCAGGCTAGCTTAAAGGATCGGGAAATGTCTCACAAAGAGAAGTCCAGAGTTTGGGAGAACTTAGGGTTGACTGGATTTGGGGATCCACAGTAACCCCAGTTCTTTGTCCCCTGCTCCCACCTCCTGAGTGCTCCCAGGTGAGCAGTTTGCACATCGCATGTGACTGCAGCCCTGCACTGATCTGCAGTGTGACCTCAACAGGCCTCCCAGGCAGTCCACAGCGTAGGGAAGCGCTTATGACTCTGTTGTAAGCAAGTGTCTGTTTCCCGGGGCTGGATCACAAAAGGGGCATAGCATCTGCCCCGCTGGCCAGAACACTCACATTCAGGGCCCTGGGTTGCCACCCTGAGGTCACCATGCTGCAAGGAAGAGTGGTTGTGGCAGGGACTCTGCCTGCAATTCTAGCCTCAGAACCCCAGTGCCCCTGGTGCCAGCCTTGAGGGTGAAAGGCCTCCAGATTGTTCTGCCCCAGCTATCCAGTCCCCCCAACTTTCAGGTCTTTCCAAACGAGGTCCTAGATAGTGGGGAGCAGAGTCACACTGTCCCCAATGTGTCCTGAGTTCCTGACCCACAGAACCCACATGCATAACAGCAAGACAGCTAAGCAATGATAATCAGAACAGTGTCACCTCCATGCCCGTGACGGAACCGCCAGAGCAGGTCTGGACACCACATCTAGACGTAACGATATCTAGAGCTTTTTGTATGGCTTTCTCTTTTAAGAATGAAAACTGCTTCTTAAGAACCTTAGCTGGCATCATGGGGTGCCCTTCTGGTGACAGGAGGATCCCATGTCCATCTGGGAAACAGATGTTAGGGGACACCCCCAAAGCCTGCTTTAATCATGCGTGAAGGAAGATTTCCTGGCTTTAACTACTGGCAAACATGCAACTGAAAAAGTTATACTCATCTCTTAGCTACGGAAGTGCTCAAAGCTATTTATACTGAGACACACTTTTTATTTACGATAAAGGTGGTGGCGTTATTGAAGGGCACTTTCTTTCCTGGAACTATTTTCTACCAAGTAAAATTTGGGAACAACAACGCAACTGTGTACAGCTACTAAAGGCACTGTTTGTAGTTCACGCAGTTTATAATCATCTTGGGGAGTGGTGACATGTGCACACTACAGCTTGGCTTTTTTTTATCCCTTTCCCCTTCCTCCCCTGATTCCTCAATCACCTTTTTTGTATCTGTTCGTACAATTTGTCTCAGCACATGTTATGGCTTATAATATTTACATTAATTAGGGTTATTAGATTCCTGTTTATTGCATATATTTATAACATGAATTACAAACATGTACTAATAAAAGTAAAAAGAAAAAAAGAGTTTAGGAAAAATACAATGAATTTTATTGTCACCATCTGAATGATATCATATTGCATTAAAATAAGAGTATTTTTCAATAAAAATGTGATAGATATGCTTATTCCCGCAACTATCATTTAACATTAATCTACTGATCAGTGCAATTAAGCAGGAACTCTGCCCTGTTGAAATTATGAAATTAGTACCTCTTTCCCCAGGTTATCCTGCCTGGTCCTACTTTTTGATCTTTGCTTAATGTACTGAAAGATTTAGACCCAGTTTATTATAGTTAAATTATTGGGTTTTTATTATTATGCCTTTTCTTTCAAGAAGTAGCCACTATATTTGCATTTTTCTATAGCCATATTTACAGCATTAATTTTAATTTAAATTTTGGATTTGGATGCTTTCAGTTCTCAAAAACAGTCTTGTTCTACCACATTTTCCTCCATTTTTGAACCCTTTATTTCAGTTCATCTCCCAGCACGCTGACGTGTGCTTTCAATAATTTCTTTTGGAAAGGTGATAGATGTTATGCCTTTTGAGCTCATGCATGGCTAATTTATATCCTGTTGCCTTTGTAGATGAACCATAACCTTGCTAGGTGTCAATTTCTTTACCAAAAACCTTTCCCCTAAAAACTCAGTGATATCTCTCTGTTGTCTCCTGGAATTTGGACACACCAAAGACAAGTCTAGGAAAATGGTTTATTTGTGTTTTATATGAAGGTGTTTGCAGAATTTTGCCTTCATTTTTTCATTTAAAATATATCAATCATCAAGATATATCTAAGAGTAGACATCTTTTATGTCATGTTACCTAATTAGCAATACCTTACAGATCTGGAAAGGTAAATTTTCAGAAAAAATAATTTAAATCTATTACGTTTTAGGTTATTGTTTCTGTTCAACTTCTTCATGGCTCATTAGGAATAACAATTTTTCATGTATCTCTATTCCACGTTCTTCATATTTATCATCTCATCTCGTTTTACACCTAAATCCTTTTTTCTGCATGACAGAACTAATGATATTTATTTTTGCCATCTGTACCATAAGTCCGTTTTCTCAACTATAAATTTTGCTTTTTACTGCTTCTCTCATTTCTGCTGTGGCATTACAGGATTTGTAAAACACTGTTTCTTATGTATTAGCTAGTGTTCTCCCAATCAACAAATACATGTACATATGAATACCATAGGAATCACAGAACAATTGCTATGTCAAATTTACTTTTATTTCCTACAAATATTTTTCGAAAGCATGTTTTCTTCAGTCTCCAAAGTGGATCTCTTGAATTTTTGTGCCTTGAATCCCTTCCCCAGTTTCAAATGTTATGTGTTCATCCTGTTTTGCATAAAGAGAGATTAAATAATGGAATGAACTTTCCATAAAATGGGATAGCATCAGACATGGTGGCCCATGCTTGTAAACCCGGCACTCTAAGAGCGTAAGGCAGGAAGATCACAAGTTCAAACTCAACCTTAGTGATAGCTTAGTGATTTAGTGCCACCTTGTCTCAAAATAAAAAAGACCTGGGGTGCAGCTCAATGTGAAGGCTCTGGGTTCAATTCCCAGCTAAGGAAAAAAATAAAATAAAAAAAGATGACTGTCAGTAAGTGAGGAATATGGGGCACACTTGGGGACAACCCTCTCTGCTTGGCTGCTTCTCCAGGAAAGTAAAGCTTGGAACCTTGAGGTCAGCGCTCCTCATCTTGCTTTCTGTTGGACTTGACCAATCCAGACCCAGGTCCACCTGCATGGCCTTCACCCTGGTTGCTGCTTCCTGCTTCCGTAATGTATGTAGCTGCTCCTGCCCTTGGAAGTTCCAGTATGTGTCAGTATTACACAAAAAACCATGCCAAAACTCAGAGCCATATCCCAAGAAGCACTTATACTAATGCTCGCGGGTCTGCAAATTGGCTCAGATGGAGCTGATGTCAGCAGGGCTCACCTGGGAGGCTCTGCTCCTTTTCTAGATTGGATGGGATCAGCTTTGTGTATTCATTCATTCTGCACCCTGGCAGCAGGAACTCAGGGAATGCTTGTCTCATCGAGATGTCATTGCTGCAAGAGGACATTTCCCTGCCACTGTTCATGCCACATGTGCTGGCATCCCACTGCCCAAAGCAAGTTACCTAGCCAAGCCCAACCCCAGCAGGGAAAGAATGTGCATCAGAGAGTGGGGAGCAAATATTTGCTTTGGGATATTTCAAATCATGACTCCTGGCTGTTCCTAAAAGTGATGATTCGAAATGGCAGAAGAGCTTCAAATGGAAAGTCCTTGGCCTATCTCATTGCTACTCTAATGTCCACTGGGGGCCAAATCTGGTGGGGTTGGTGAGTTTCTTCCAGAATTTCCTTCACTTTCACTCCTAACTCTCTAGATATGGTCTCAATTGTCCTTTTGAAGTGCTGAGATGGGGACTGGTGAGTTTATGGCCTTCATTATCTTGTTTTTATAATGTGTTTGCTTTTCTTCAGCTAATTAAAATTTCATTGGCAACAAATAAAATTTAAAAAGATGAGGCCAGGATGTATAACTGAATCCAATAAATGCAGCACTGTACCACTTAGCTGTGTGCTCTATTAGTAATCTGGGAGGAAACGCCACCTGCCATATTTGTGATCTGTTTATTAAAAGGGAAAGGTGGATGGTTCGACCACAGTCTGAGTGTGTGGTCTGGTTCCTAAAATGGAAAGGTCTATCACTTACCCACATGCCATGTTCGTGATCCGGTTCCTGAAACACAGAGTTGTGATTCTTAACCACATGCCTTACTTACGATTTGGCAAAGCAAGCAGAAGGAAATGCGATTTACCCAAGTGCCATCTTCATGATCTGCTTCCTCAAGAGAGGACCATATAGCTCAATCACACATTCTATTTGGGATCAGTTACTGAAACAGAAGGCCAGGCCGGGCTTACCCAAGTGCCATGTTTGGGATCTGGTTCTTAAAACAAAGCACTGTCCCAAATTCCCACACACCATATCTGTGTCCCCGATTAGGAAAACAAAGGGGCATATGGCATAAACACTGTGCGGTTGTGTTCTTATTAACAATCAGAGAGCTGCGGAGAACTTTAGGCTGCAGTCTGGTTATTTCCTGGAGGAAGAAGGAGGTCCCTGAATTGTGTGGTAACCAAGGTTTCATTTGGGAACCAAAATGGGGTCTAGAATATTCTAATTTTGTGCTTTAAGGAAAAAAAAATAATCAGTTTATGAGGTGTGATCCAAACTATAAGAGACACATTGACATTAATCCCCCTCAAAATAGTCCCACTTGCTTCACACACAGGGTCCCATTGTTCTTGCTACTTTCTGAAGCAGTTCTGGAAGTCCTCTTTCATGTCTTTTGTTACATGGTTGTGGCTGTTGTCATGTCCTGAATCAATTCAAAATGTTTACCTTTTGTGGTCATTTTGATTTTGGAGAAGAGCAGAAATCACATGGTTCCAGATTCAGTGAAAAAAGTGGGCAAGGACACACTGTAATATTTTTATGAGACTGCCTTTCCATTAGATGTAGTGGGCAGCAACATTCACCATACTTTTTATTACACCTTACAAAGACACTCACTAAGGAGGACTCCGGAACTGCATCAGAAAGTGACAAGAACAGTGTGTTCAAAGTGAAGGGAAATGCTTTGAGGAGGTTTAGTGGCAATGTGTCTTTTACTCTTAATATATATTTTAAAATTTAAATATTCATCATATATTTCTATCAGACCTCATGGCTTCCCTGTTCAACCTCAGAACCAAGAATATTGATTTCTAATTTTTGACAAAGGATGGTAGCATGTCTGAAGCATGAGGAACACGTAACCCTGCGTTGCCATTTCCTCCTGTCACTTCTATATATTCATTTCTTTTCCATTCTCCATTCAGCCTAGACCCATTTCATTTTGGTCTTCTAATGTCTTATCCTCTCTTTGGTTACCTCTTTTTTTTTATCATCCATTTTACTTCCCATGTTTTCCTCATCATTGCCACTAGATTTTATTCAACTCCTCTTCTTGCCTCCATGTCCCAAGGTAATCAGGGCTCGTTTTGTTGGGTGTTTCCATTCACTACACGTATTGCCTTTGCAAACGAGAATGTTTCTCAATGCACTGGTTGCTTTATTTGTTTTCCAAGACAATGAGCACTCACTCTTCTATTCAGCAAATATTGATCAAGGGCTCACACTGGCTAGGTAACGTGGAGGTCAAACTTTCAACTGAGCATTGTCGCTCTCCTCAAGGGTCTTGTAGTCTAATGGGCAAAACAAAAAGTCTGGGTGCTGTGATAGATTTAGATATGGAACAATGGTATGGAGCAGCATGCAGAGGGAGGCAGATCAAACTCCTACTCAGATAACTCAACAAGGTTGCCAGGGAAATGGGGGAGAAGTGGGGGGCTAAGCGGAATCGGTCTGGCAGAGGACACAGGGCTGAGAGTGGTGTGGCAAGCACAGGGAGCAGGCGAAAGCCTGATGCCTATGACCACTGCCGAGCAGCTCAGCGGGGTCAGACCAGGGAGGACCCAGATTGTCAGGGAGTATCCTAATGGCTGCCTCTTTGCTGGGACAAAATACCCAACACACGCAGCTCTTAAAGGAGGAGAGGCTGAATGCAGTTTATGGTTTTTAGAAAAGTCTATCCATGGTTGATTGACTTCAGGGCAGAAATGATATGACAGAGGAGTTGGAGGGGAGGGTGGTTTCCAACTCATGGCAGCCAGGAAGCAGACAGAGTAGGGAGGAGCCAGGGTCATGCCTTCCCTGTGTGACCTTCCTGGTCACACCTCCATTGACCACCTCCAACCACGCCCCATCTCCTAACAGCATGTTCAGCTGTGAACTCATGCATAGATGAACCCACTGATGAGTATAGTATCCCCCATAATCCAATCACTTTTCACATAGCCTTAAGATTTTGGGGGGATGAGGCAGGGCCAAATAGCAAAACTGCATGATCAGAACATGTGGACGATTGTGTTCACGAATTTGGACTGTATCATGAAAGAACTTGGCATCACTGAGGGGTGGTCAGCAGATCACCTTGGCTTTTGGACTTTGTTTCAGAACAAGTGTTCTCATCGAGAAAGTTCGCCAACCTTGTGGTCAAGATAAGTCTAAACCTCATTCATTTGCTAACCCCAAGCAAATCTCTACTTTTGCTTATGTAGATTTGCAGTTGGTTGCTTTCTGGTGTCCTCTGCTCTCCGTGGGGCCCCGTCAGCAATGGCTTGTATCTGAAGGCTCTATCTGAAGTTATTCAGTAGAATTACTTATCTAGGGTCATGGCAGGGGGTGGGAAAAGGATCTCTCCAGAATGAGGCAAGTAACACAGTGACAATCTCATCCTGTTTCTTTGCTAAATGCCAGATGGAAGCTGTCGAGAGAAGCTTGCAAGCGTAAATGACATTCTTTAAATGAGAAAAAAAGCAGGTGTGTTTAGCCATGAGGAGCTTAAAATTCACTGTTCTCAGACAGAATTATGCATTGAGTAACCCAGCCTCCAACCTGGAGCAGAGATGGATACCATGAGCCTAATTAAAATGAAGAAATTGGCTATCACATCACTGATTGGCCTATCAAAACTACACCTTCTATTTATATTACTTCCCGTTTTTATTAAAGAAATTCAACATCTTTTATTTCATTTGATCCTTGCAAAATCTCCAGAAGGTGAATAAGGCAGGAATTCTTATTGTCATTATTATCTTAGTACTACTATTATTATTCACTTTATTATCATAATTGTCTGTTAAATGGATGGGGATCCAGATTCCAAGCTATCGATGACCTGCCTGAGGACACTTGGCTAGTTAGTGGCAGAACCTGTCCCAGATGATGAGTCTATCGGCCCCTGCACACAGGACATTTCTATCAGCCACCTGCTCGAGTGCCATTGCCTGGTCTGCACGCATCTGCACAAGGAGGCAGAGGAGGCAGCCAATTCATCTTCTTCCCCGGAACTGCTGTCACTGCCAACTAAGTTGTCATGAACGGACTCTGGGCACAGAACCAGAACATGGGTTGGTTCTTGCCTCTGTGAAAACTAACAGAATGGCTTTAGCTCCCTTAATTTTTCATGTGTGGGCCACAACACAGTGAAGGGCCAGGGAGCCAAAAGCTATGAAATACAAGAAGCTTTTTACGTTAGAATAAAAGAGTTCTATTCACAAACAATCTCATGATCTCTCTCTAGCTCAATAGATGACAGATACACACCTTCCCGTGTTCAAACACTCAAGGAGAGATGAGCTCTTTCTAGATACATGGAGCTCTTGGGAAAATAAATAAGTAGCCTTTACCAACAAAAAACAAAATGTTATGGTTTCTGTCTAGATGTCCCCCCAAAAGCCTCATGCATGAGGTCCTAGGGCTTTTTCAGAGGTGGCTGGATCTGGAGTGTGTGGTGCTGTGATCAAGGATGTGTGACTAGGAAATCACTCCACTGATTGGATTGGCAGAGTTCTGACTAGGATTCAGGGTGTGAGTGCTGCACATGCCCTAGGGCTGGTAACCTGCATACAGTGCAAGGCACAGAAAGGGTCTCGGTTCCGTGTTGCTTTGCTTCCTTCTGAATGCCGTGAATGTTTCTCCTCCTAGGCCTCTGCCACACCACGCCGCCTTGGAGCCAGCCAATTATGAACTAAAACCTCCAAAAACTGTGAGCTAAATAAACCTTTTCCCCTTCAACTTTGGGTGTCAGGTATTTTATCTCAGCACACAAGAAAAGTAACTAAAACACAAAATAGATCTCTTTTTGTCCTATTGCTGCTGCAACAAATTATCAGAAACTCAGTGACATATAGCAGCACAAATTCACTCTTCTGATCTGAGATGAGAGGTTCCTAGTTAGTGTCACTGGGCTAAAATTCAGGTGCCCCTTCCAAGGATGCCAAGGGGAGAACCCATCTCTTCTGCTGCCAGCCTGGCTTCTGTGCCTGCTGCGCCTGTCCCCATCTTCAAGTGCATTCCTCTGGCCTCCACTGCCTCCCTCACACTGCCATCTCCTCTTTGATCAAAGCTCAAAGCTCATCCAGGAAACCCAGGTTAATCTTCCCATCTCAAAATCCTTCATTTATCACAAGAGGTGTGATTAAAAAAATACACTAAATGTTTTTATTTTTTAATGTATTACAGTATAAGGTGCCTTGCCATGAATCCCCCTCAAACTCTTCCTCTTCCTTCAAACACACTACCCCAGCATTCTCGGCATTTGTTGAAGCAGTTCTGAAAGTCGTCTTTTATGTGTGACTTTAGTGGGGCAGTTGTGGCTGCCTCAGTGTCCTGAATTGATTCAAAACGTTGACCTTTCATGGTCATTTTGACGTTGGGGAAGAGCCAGAAGCCACATGGTAACAGATCCGGTGAATAAGGAGGATGAAGACATACCACAGTGTTTTTATTTGAAAGAAAGTGCCATAAATACTTTCAGTCAATTCGGGACACTGGGGCAGCTGTGATGGCACAACTAAAGACCCTCAGGAAAGAGGACTTCCAGAACTGCTTCAGAAAGTGGCAAGAACAATGGGATAAGTGTGTTCAAAGCCAGAGGGAGTAGTTTGAGGGGGATTAATGGCAACGTCTTTCACTGTAATCAATTTTTAAAATTATTTAAACATTTGCTGTAATTTTCTATTGCACCCACGTATCTGTGAAGACCTTTCACTGGCAAAGGCCATGTCTTCAGGTTGCCACAAGTAGGATGTGGATCTCTTTGGGGCCATAAATTCAGCCTCCCATGAAACTCACTTCTAAGAGGACAAAAATAGCTGTATTCTCTGGAGTTCTCACAAGCTCCGAACACCAGTAAGACAGATTTCACTGGTGTGAAGGGTTGCAACACAAGTGAATTATTATTTTGGCCAAAGTCTCCCTTCACAGTGGCAGCTGAA
Source organism: Dasyprocta punctata (assembly GCA_004363535.1). Lineage (NCBI taxonomy): Eukaryota > Metazoa > Chordata > Mammalia > Rodentia > Dasyproctidae > Dasyprocta > Dasyprocta punctata. The sequence continues at coordinate 46,725 of RJWM01010154.1, forward strand.
ATTGGGAGCAGAGAGCTGCTAATGGGCCTCTCCTTTGACCTGTGCTCCAAACCCATACCTATAATTTTACGCACAGGAAGGCACTTCAGCACAGCGATTACCTGTCTTTTAAAAGGAGAAAACATTTTCTGATCCTATGGTGCTACATATTCATTATGCAAGAGGGTGCCCTCTGCCCGCTACCAGCCCCATCAGCCAAAATACCAAGCCAACTCCTTCCTTTCCTTCCTCCTTCCTTTTGTCCCGCACTGCATTGCACCAACTGCTGTTCCATTTTGTGTGCTTCTTTGCATATTTTTCTATCTCATTCCCTGATGTACCCTCAGGGCCTAACGTGGAGTAGGTACTCAATATATGCAGCAATCCCTCAGAATTCTTAGGATACCAACCCCTCTTGGATACCAAAATCTGCAACTAAGTCCCTTATATAAAATGTCATCATATTTGGTTATAAGTTATGCATATCCTCCAATATGTCTTAAATCATCTCTAGATTACTTACAATGCCCCCCAGATCGCAAATACTATGGGAAGAGGTCCTGGATCCATTCTCCAGGAATAACAAGGTGACCCTGGACTCTGCCCACACCATGTGTCATATCATGGTCACATTTCTTCATGAGAAGCCACTGTCTTCCCCTGAAGGCTCATCATTGGGGCGGCCTGCATCCAGGGCTGTGCTTCAGAAGAAACCTGAATGTCCAGGAAACAAGAGCAGAAGTAGGGATGGCAAATTCACCCCAGCTCCCTTGGGGACCAGGTAGGCAGTGAGGCCACTACAGTGTCCCCTCCAGTGGGCCCTGTGTTGATCTGTCGATTGTCTTTGAAGAGTGTGAGAGGATTTCTGACCAGGATGGGCAGGGCCTGGGCCCCTTCAGGAGGAGATACTGGAGGGAGTGGGGCTCCAGGATGCGCCTCCTTGCTTCTCACCCCAGGAATCTTTCAATGCAGCTGAGATCCTGAGCCACACGCTTGCTCCCCAGGTCCAGCAGGGAGTGGAAAATTTCCTGCAGCCTGCGGCAGCAAATAGGTACTCAATCTTAGTTTCGGTGTGATTGCGGGTTTTCATATCTTGCCTCAGCTGCTGTTGCATTCCAGGGGGAGTCTGCAGGGGCCAGCTCACCTGCTGTGGCCCCATTCTACTCTCCTGAGCTGATTCCTTGCAGGGCTTGAGCATAGTATGTCCCACCTCTCCCTATCCCTGTGTCTCCCCATGCCAGGTGGCGGGCGGAAAGACACACAGAAGTCCACACGGACCCATGCATAGCCTGAGACCTGCTTTTGTTTGTTTTCTGCTTTGACTTTTTATGTTTCTAAGCACCTTTACCAGACTTCCATTCCTTTCATCCCACCAACTCACGTGGCCCAGGGGTCCTTCCCACAGGCCCCAGGAGCATCTGTCTCTGTGTGCCCAGCATTTCAGTCTCACTGTTCAGTCTCCATGCAGGAAAGATCCTGGAGCCAGAAAGTCTCCTGGAGGTCCCTGGGTGCCCTGAGGCTTCCTGACTTCATGTGTGGGCCCCACCACTGGCAGCTGGCAGGGCACACGGCTTCAGGACAGGGCAGTTTAGCAGGTAGAAGAGGCTGCACTCACTGCTTGTTGGGTGGGACCGAGAACACGGGAAGATTCTGGAAGGAAATCATGCAAACAAATGACTTTGCTTGGTCCTGTCATATTGGCACTCAGGGAACCCTTAGAGACTGGCTGTATTTCTATGCTGCATCAAGATAAAGTGAAATCGCTGGACTGTGCAGGTTAGACTCTGGCTGCTCCAGTTCCTGTCTGGACGCCCCAGACGATAGGAGGTGCGTGGTGGGGAACTGCAACCAGCAGAAGCTCCCGGTCCAGGAGCTCTGATCTCAGCTCTCTCTCCACAGTGCAGTGCCTTGTGTAGGTGGGCAGAGAAAAGAACAGGGTAGAGGTGTGAGGGATTCCATCACCCGTGTGACCCATCCTCCCTCTAGAGGGGAAAGAACTGTACCATCAAATTAATTCCACACCTTCTGTGAAAGTCGAAATGAGTTTGGATTCACCTAAAATCTGGTCTGGGAAGATGTTGCCCCCCAGCTGTGTAGGTTTCTGTAGGAGTCAGTGACAAAGAATGGGGACAGAGGCCTCATGGAGCGGTGGGCAGCTCTGGCCTTTCAGTGGCCTGGCTTTTCATCTTATCAAGAATTCAGCACTTCACTGGGGACTCAGCCCTCCTGAGGTTCCCCTCGCAGCAGGGAAACTAGTTCAATTACTCTGCTCCGCCACTGTGAAAGGGCAGAGACTCTGAACGCTGGCAGTCAGTCTCCTCCAGAGGGCGCCCTTCGGGCCTTCTGCAGGATTCCGGAAGGACTGGGCAGAGAAGACAGGTTGTGCCCTGGAGCAGAGGGTGCATTGCTGAGTAGCAGACAGAAGGAAAACCAGGGCAGTGACGCTGTCCCCAGAAAAGGTCCCTATGAACTGGGGGAAGGAGGTGGCACAAGAGGCACTAGATTGTGATTGAGACCACTTGCTCCTCCTCCAAAGGCAGACCAGGACAGAGGACCCCAAAGGCAGGGGAAATCCTTCCACTCCTTCCCAGGAAAGCAGACAGGGGCCTGAGACAAGGGTCTTCCATTCAGAGCCACAGTGCTGCCTGTCCTCACGTCGCAGCAGCCCCTCCGCTTCTGTTCGTGCTTGGAGATGACAATTCCCACAGATCAGACCCAGGATATTTTGTCCCCAGGAGGACAGCATGAGCTGGAAGATTCTCCTTTATAGACTACTACATTGTGTCGCTTTGTGCAAACTTTTTTTTTTAATTCAAAAGAAAAAAGTTTTCATACAGGGGATTGAACCCAGGGACTTCTCATTGAAGTACATTTAAAAATTTTTCTTTTGAGACAGGGTCTCCCTAAATCTCTTAAGTTGCCTGGGCTGCGTTCAAACTTGTGATCCTTCTGCCTCAGCCTCCCAGAGTGCTAGAATGAAAGGCAAGCACAGAAAAACAGCTTTTCAACTGACACATAAAAATGACACCTACTTCTGGGGCACAACGTGAAGTTTCAATGCATGTATACACTGTGGAAAGATGGAGCGACTTGTGTATCCCTCACCTTGCTTCTTTGTGGCTAGAGCATTCCAAAATCTCTCTTCAATATGGAATTTTGAAATATACAATATTGTTAATTGTAATCACCCTTCTTTGCTGTACAACACCAGAATTTATTCCTCCCACCTGCTTGTATCTTTGTACACGTGGAGTGTGCCAGTGAGTCTTACTTGTCAGTTTGCCTGCATGAAGAGACACTTGGAGAGGTGATTGGATCATGAGGATGCTACGCTCATTGGTGGATTAGTCCACTGTTGTTCGTAATTGAAGGTGTGACCAGGAGGTAGGGTCCACTTAAAGGCAGTGGGATGCTGGAGGTGTGACTTTGGAGGGTGCCTCCCTCCCTGGCGCTCTTCCCCTGTGCTCTGCTTCCCAGCCACCATGAAGTTAGCAGCATGGCTTCACCATGCTCTTCCACCCTGATGTTCCTACCTTGGGGTCTTTGTCATTTTCCTTGTTTCTGAGACACAATACCTGACACCCATAAAATAAAGGAGGAGTTATTTTAGCTCATGATTTTCATGTGTGGTCCACTGGTTCCACAGCAAGAATGACAAGACATAGGAGGATGGGGGAAGAAAACTGCTTACATCATGGTAGCCAGGAAAGAGAGAGAGAAAGGAAGAGCTGGAGTGAGAGATACAGTATATCTTCTCAGGTCACAGGTCCGGTGACCAGACTCTTCCAACCAGGCCCCACCTCCCAACAGAACACTCAGGCCCTGAAATCACTGGTGGCTGAATCCACTGATGAGCATAGTGCCCCAGGACCCAATCGCCTTCCAAAAGTCCCACCTCAGAGCTAGCTTGTGACAGTTTTCAGGTTCCTTCTCTTGCTACATCAAAATACTTGGAACCAGCACACCATGAACTGAACCCCCTGAAACCCTTTTAAAGCTCTCTTCCTTTAAATGTGGATGTTAGATATTTTGCTCCAGCAACAGCAAACCTGACCAATACATTAACCAACCTCTCCCTATCTTTCCTGCGAATTTGAGTGAGCATCAGAATCCCTTGGAACACTTTAAGTATAGATTGCTGGGACCTACCTCCAGAGTCTCTGAGTCAGGAGAGCTTGGGTAGGGCTAGGGAAACTGCATTTCTAACCAGCTTCCAGATGTTGCTGCTCCAGGGAAAACACTCTGAGAAGCACAATGCTGGGTGAATCAAGGATGAACAGCAATCTTCCTTCCATGCTTCCTGAATAAGGAATATCTTCAGCCAACAGATCAGTCCCCAAGGATTGCCCACAGCAACTGCCCTGAGCTCAGGGACTTGGGAAACTTCTGACCCTCAGGCACAAAGTACCACAGCCAGTTAGACAATCCGGGTTCCAAGAATGGTCTGTCCACTCCCCCTTTTGGCCAGCTTGGCCCTCGGATTGCCATTTCTTGCTTGTGTACAAGTAAACTGAAACAACAATTTTAGCACTGGATTAATTAAAACTTGGAATAGCCCAAGGATGGGAGGCACAAAGGAGAAATGTGCTCCAAAAATTGAACTGGCTGAAAATTAGAGCAGATGCCTAAGTGACATTTTTTAATATTTTAATCTATAAAGATGGTATGAGAAATTTTTGCCTTATTTGAAAAGGAAAAACAGCAACCATCACAGTCTGGGCATGGGACTGAGATAACAAGTATTGCAAGGATCGGACAAAATGGAGCCACCAAGTCACCATTTCCGCTGGGATAAGGGAGACGCAGGACTCACCAGGCAGGAAAGAACAGTATTATGGTTTAGATGGAGGACATCCCCCCAAGGCCTCATGCCTTTAGAAGGGACTGAAGCATGGAGGTGCTACAGCTGGCATGTTGTTAGGAGGAGGGTCAGCTGGGAAGAGGTGGGTCACTGGGAGTGTCTCCTCCTTTCCTCCCTCCTCTCTCTCCTTCCTGGCCTCCATGACATGAGCGCTCTCCTCCACCCAGACCCTTCCACCACCCCCTTTCTTCCTTGGAGCCAGCAGACGTGGACTAGACCCTTACAAACTGATGCAAAATAAACCTCTCCTCCTTTACATTGTAGGTGTTGGATATTTTGTCCCAATGATGAGCGAGTGACTAAGACAAAGAGTGACACTGAATCCTAAACAGAGATGAGGCTGTTAGAGAAGAGATGGAAAGTACAGAAACAGAGGAGACATCTAATTAAGAGTAATTTGTGTTCTGGAGGAAAGAACTACTTAGGACAAGAGAAAGACAGTAATCAAAAGAGGCTCTAAGAAGCATTCTGGAGGCACAAAATGAGACTGGTGTGAAAATGAAAAGCCTCCACTGAACTCTAGCCACGATGTGTACAAAAGCATATCCCTGATGGAGCATGGGAATGAGTGGTTTTAATCTCGAGGATAGTGAAATATTCCTACTAGTTTTGAAGAAGAAATGACAGATCCTCAAGCCAGGCGCCTTGGCGCACACTTGTAGTCCCAGCTTTCTGAAAGGTTAAGGCAGGAGGGTCAAGAGTTCAAACTCAGCTTGGGTGATTGGATGATTTAGAAGAACTTGTCTCAAAATTTTAAAAACAATTTAAAAATAAAGGGCTGGGCATGTGGCTCTGTGGGAGTCAATCCCCACCATAGGAAGAAAAGAAGGGAGAGAAGGAGGAAGGAAAGGATCTTCAAAGAAAAAAATCTGAGCTCCCAGTTAGTCCCCAAACCCCTTGACACAGGGTTGAGGGGGAAATTTGTGCCATTATAGAATTTTACACCAAACTAAGCTGTCTGTCATGGGAGAAGTGGAAAATGCATTATTAACATTATAAGAACTCAGAAAATGTAATTTCACAAGTGCCTCATCATCAACTATTTTTAAAAGTTCTCTAGCAGATAACTGATGACAATTAGGCATACTGAGTTGGGGCAGTTATAGAAAAATGGAAGTAAGAGTTGAAATCAATTAAATATAATGAAGTAGCAGCAGCCGTTATACATTTTGTGCCAAAGTTAAATGCAGAAGCTAAATACTATTCTAGAAAAAGATACAAAGAGTAGAATATGTGTCATAATAAATCTCAAATTAAACTTATGAAGACTGAAATGTGTTGGTGAGATATAGGAAACTAAAAGCTATAGAACTTTTCTTATCACATACAAGGAAAGATGAGAAGATGCAATTTAGTTTTCTGAATTTTTACGTAAGAAATAGTGGCTTAGGTAATGCATTTCATAAATGGAAATTTATTCCCCAGAAATCCATAGATTATACAAAAGGCAAAGGAAAATATAATGACCAGAAATATCCAAAGATAGAAAATAAAACAACAGAATACAGCCAGACGTGTTTATAACAGTATACAAAGAAAATGGAATCCATTTCCACCCTGGGACAGCAAAGACTCTTGAATTCGATTTTTTTTTTTAAACTTCAACTTCATTCTCCTTGAAAGAGACATGCCCCTAAAATATAACACAAAAAGTTAGAAAATGGAAAAGAGGCAAACATTTAACAGAAAAAAATCACACAGAAAGAAAACAAGCATAGCGATACTGATGCAAAACAGATTTTTAAAAAAAAGCATTGAGAGCACTGCAATATTTTGAATGGCTGTGTGTATCAGTGAAGGCCATTCCCTAAGAGAGGCCACCCACATGCTCATCTTGATGTCCTCTAAATGCTTTTCTTGGGGTTTTGCATATTCCACATTCTCGTCCCCAGATGATGCATCCTTCTGATGAATTTTATTGCCATCCATAAGTGGATGACTTGCAAATCTGCACATTATCCCCTGTCTCTAGAACTCTCCTGCTTCTTGGGCAGTTCTGCCTCGCTGTCCATTACAAACCTCCAGGGAGCACTGCTGTGATTTAACTTGTCACCTTTCTTTTTAAACCTGTTATTGCTCTGTCCCTTTCAGCTGGACATAAATCGCAGGTGTCACCCAGAGTAGCCCATTCTCCCTCACACACCACCCCCAATGAACCATCAGCCTCTCTCCTGCGTGACTCTTCAAGTTTCCCATCGCTTCCTGTGATCTTTTCTCCTGTTATTTCAGTAGCCTTAAGTCTGGTCATCTTGTCCCTTGTACCAGCAAAGAGTAATTTTTCTCAAGCTCAAACCTGATCAAGTAATGTCTCTGCTGAAAATCTTTCAGTGATGCCTCACTTTTCTCCAAAAGATAAAACCAAGCTTCATTCTTCAAAAAATTAAACACAGAATTACCATATGATTCAGCAATTCCACTTCTAGTTATATACCCAAAAGAAGCAAAAGTAATGTCAAGAACAGATATGTATACTTCCACATTCATAGCGACTTCAAACAGAAGCAACACGGTGTCTGCTGATGGATGAATGGATAAACATAAGGTAATATGCACAAACAATGGAATATTACTCAGCCCTAAAAAAGGAAGGAAATTCTGATACATTCAACAACAAGAATGAACCTTAAAGACCTTATGCCAGGTGAAATAAGACAGTCACAAATGAATAAGTACTGCATGAGTCTACCAATAAGATGTACCTAGAATAGTCAAATTTATGCAAACAGAGAATGATGGTTGCCAGGAGGCTGCAGTGAGGGAGAGGTGGGGAGACAGTACTTAATGGGTAATTCAGTTTGGGAAGATGAAAAAAACTCTGGAGATGGATAGTGGTGATGGTTATACAACAATATGAATTTTTAATGGCACAGAACTTAAAAATGGACAAAAAAATATATTTTATTTTATATATAGTATTTTACCACAGTGAAAAAGGAAAAACAAAAAAGAAACCAAGCTCTTCCCCATGCCACAAAGGCTTTTCCTAGACCCACCCTGTTTCTTACCACTTTGTGTTCCAGCAGGTACTCAGAGACCTCAGTGTTTGTGACTTGTGTTAATTCACTTTCCATGACTGTGCTGAATACCTGAGACAGAAAGCTTCTAGAGAGAAAAGGGCTGTTTCGGCTCACAGTTTTGCAGGGGGCAGTCATGGTCAGTTGGCCCTGTGCTGTTAGGTCCATGCAGAGAGCGTGGCATTGTAGAACAAAGTGCTACACGAGTGAAGGACACAAGTGAGACACAAGTGAGATAGGACACAGTAATGAGATAGGGACACAAGGGAGATGAAGAAGAAGAGACCAGGGCCCCATACTCCTCCTTAGAGGACGTGGCTTTCGCAGTGAGCAGAGACTACCTCCCCGCTACTTTCTTACATCCCATCTTTCAGTGTCTGCTGCATCCTAGTGGTACTACAGGCTAGGGACCAAGCCATGAACACATGAGCCTTTGGGGGATGGTCTAGAACGGGGCCCTGGGTTCAATCCTCAGCACTGCAAAATCAAATGGATCCAAACGATAGCACCTTCAGTGAACTTGTGAGCTCGCATACTTCTAGGCCTTGGTATGGCTGTTCCCCAGTTGACCCGCCCTTGCCAGTCTCTCCTCCTCATCCTGCTGTTACCTCATCTCTGTGACCTGGCAATGCCCACTTCCTTTACTCCTGCTGTTCAGTTGTATGGATTCTCCGGGAAGCCTTCTATGCCCAATCCTCCACTTCCCTGAGTATCACAAAGCTATCCCGGACTTGCCTTGCTTGACGGGCGCCGTGCTGAGTTAAAGCTACTCATTTGCTTGTCTTCTGCAAGCAGGAGCTGTGAGTCGCTCATTCTTTACATCTCTGTAGTATACAGTTCTCCTCAAGAACTATTTCTTGCATAAGCATATAAATATTTTGTGTTTAAAAAATAGCTCAAAGGTGGAAGGGATCGAGAGATGGAGGGGGAAGAGAGGAGGGAAGGAAAAAAGGGTAGAAAAGGAATAAAGATGTGTTTTGTCCATGCACCAAACTCCACACAAGGAGTTGTATGCCTGAAAACATGGTGTACTGGGCTGGGGGTGTAGCTCAGTGGTAGAGAGAAAAAGAAAGAGAGAGAGAGAGAGAGAGAGAGAGAGAGAGAGAGAGAGAGAGAGAGAGAGAGAGAGAGAGAGAGAGAGAGAGAGAGAGAGAGAGAGAGAGAGAGAGAGAGAGAGAGAGAAAGAAAGAAAGAGAGAAAGAAAGAAAGAAAGAGAAAGAAAGAGAGAAAGAGAGAAAGAAAGTTGTGTATTGACTGCAAACAGGAACTAAGGAAAGACAAAGAATAGCCTCATTTAAAAACTATTCTGAGGGCCTAAAGGCTGGGGATATAGCTCAGCAGCACAGCACATGCCTGGCAAGAGCAAGATCATGAGTTTGATTTCCAGTGCAAAAAAAATTTCCACAAAACTACCATGATTATAATGACAATTTATGGACAGTTTTTGTATGGGGTACGCTATGTCCCCCCAAGTCCTCACATACTTTTGATGGGGCTGAGTCTGACGCTTGTGATCAGTTTGTTGTCTAGCACCAGGATTGATGACGTGACTGTTGTACCCGCCCAGGGGTGGAGGCGATGTACAGTATAAGGGAAGGCGAGTCTTCCGCTTCCCGGCTTCCGTCTCCTTCTCTCTCTTGCCAGCGCGGCTTGCGGCTTGCAGCTTGCAGCTTGCAGCCGCCATGAACTGTAGACCCATCACCCCATGCTGCCTTGGAGCCAACTTTATGGACTGAAACTCCCGAGAAACTGTAAGAATAAACCTTTCCTTCCCTAACTTTGGGCATCAGGTATTTTGTCTCGGCAACGAGCGTAAAGTAACTAAGACAGTTTTTTTCACAGCCTCTAAAACGTTATTCATGGTCTTTGACGAGTCAAGTAAAAAAATTAAGGTTACAGAAAATAAAGATTATAGGTATAAGGTCACACAACATAATTAACAAAAGTAAATATATTTGTATGAATCAATCTTAGAGATTACATTATAAAGGAAAATTACTTAGGTTTTTAAAAACAGTCATATTTTCTATGATCTACTAAAAACAGAAAAAAAGAGACAAAAAATAGAACTAGAGAAAAGAAGCCCAAATGCAATGATAAGAAATGGGATATAATTATAGGCTAACAATAACGAAAACATTGTGGTTGGTTTCCAAAACAAAATTCCAAAAATGACTCAAAAACTGTTTAAACACTAAATGGGCCAGTAATCAGGGGAGAAAGCTTGCTATTATGTCCATGTTTTACAGTGATTTCTTTCAGATTTTTAAGAGGCAGATATTCTGACAACAAAGAAGGCGTATGGACTGCTACTCAACTAATTTTGTTCAGATATTAGAATCCTAATAGGAAAACATGACCCAAATATCCAACACTATAGATTTCTGTAATCTATACCTTTCCTTCTCTTCTCATAGCCCCTGGCCAGTCTCTTTGCCTAATTTTAGAGTTACAGCAAGCTCTCCACTGTCCTGAGATTTTCTAAGCATGCCAGCTCTTCAATTGGTCTTCCAGAAAATGGACACTCAGTTTCTCACTTTCCATGTTTGATGGTGGCTGGAGAAATCAGTTTTCTTATTTTGCCAGCCTACAACCAGGCTAACTCCACAATCCTCACTTAGCTGTATTTACGTTTATATATTTATTTATATATTGAAGATTTCTCCATGGATTAATTGTACATGAGTGTGTGTCAAAATTCACTTGCATGGCCACTAAACTGTAATGCAGAAAGCAAGTCTACTTTATTCCCCCTCTTCAGTTGCTCTTACTCATATTAATGGCTTTTTCAGGAATCCAATTGAATTTCTTAGAACAAAATGCATTCTTAAAGCAAGGTAGCGAAGAAAGCAGGGAAAGAAGAGTGTCTCAGCTTTTCTTTCATCATCTTCCAGAATAACTTGCAACACTGATTTGTGTTCATCCTTGGCTAAGTTATACTAAAGAAAGACTAAAGTTTTAGTGGCCGACAACAGAAGTTTATTTCTCATTCAAATCTTTGTAGACTGGCCGAGAGTCTGCTCATGTAATAGTGATTCCAGGACTTAGCAGGAGGCGGCCCCTGTGTGGTATAGGTGTTCTGTGGTAGAAGAAAAAGAAATGGTGGAATACACAATGGCTTTGAAGCATCTCTTCGGACTCTCATTGATTTCCTATGTCACATTCACTCTGATTTAAAGGGCCAAAGCCTGGTATCAATGGACAGGGAGATATGATACGTGACAGAGAAAAATACAGTCAATGTTACATTTTTTAATGTATAGCAATGAAAGACACATTGCCATGAATCCCCCTCAAAATACCTCCCCTCACTTTGCACACATTCATTCCATCTCCCTGCCACTTCCTGAAGGGGACCTGGAAGTTCCCTTTTGTGAGTATCTTAAATCACACTTTCATGGCTACCTCAACTGCCCAAACCCATTCCAAAGTTTCCCTTTCATAATCATTTTGACTTTGGGGAAGAGCCAGAAGTCACACGGTGCCAGATCTGGTAAACAAGGTTGATGAGGATGTGCAGTCAAATTTTTAGGAGACTACCTTTCTGTTGGATGGCACTGTCAGTAGCATTCACTGTATTTCTGATCACACCTTATAAAGATACTCAGGAAAAAAGACTCCAGAACTGCTTTAGAAAGTGGCAAGAATGATGGGACAAGTGTGTTCCAAGCCAGGGAGGAATATTTAGATGGGGATTAATGACAATGTGTCTTACTGTCATTCATTTTTCATTTAAGTATTCGTTGCATTTTTGCATCACCCTTTTTATGCACCTTTCACAGGGAAAGGAAACAAATCATGGGAAATAATACAACTGGTTACAGGCCACACTCTGGATTATAAATACAAATTTCTCTCTGAACATTTCACTTAATAAAATACTCCAGTCTGGGTACTTAGGAGAAATTTATTTAGTTCACAGTGTTGGAGGCTAAAAGTCCAGGATCAGATCACCTTACCTGCTCAGCCTCTGGTGAGGGGCCCATTGGCTGGGTCACAACATGGCAGAGAAATGGAAAGGAAACTGGCCACAGGCAGAAGAGACCAAGCTCATGGAATACCTTGCTTAATAGCACCCTAACCCTAACCCTAACCAAAAACCTTCCCATAGCCACTAAATATTCTCATCCTATCCCAAGGAGAGATACCCCTAACAGCATCAGATTCAGACCTCATGATAGACAGCAAACCTAAGTATGGAGACATAGAACTAAAGGACAAATTATCCACTTCCAGTCACACACACACACACACACACACACACACACACACACACACGATATGGTGGTGGGCAAGAGTGAAGCAAAAACCACCTAAAACATTCCTAGAAAGCAAAAAGTAGGAAACACTTAACAGTCAGAGCCTCAGAGCAATTCTGAAATCCCATTGGACAGATGCTGGCATGAAGAGATTTCCTTGGTTAGGTCCTAGTTCTGCTTTCTGGAATTTTCACTTGATTTTTATTGGTCTCCATGACTCCTGACCTCGCCCAGTGGGAGATGGGTTCTTTCTCACTCTTCTCCTTGTGCCCATCGGATAGGGGTATTGGGAAATATGCCTTTCTTGGGACCTGTGTAGCTTAGCCTCAAATTCACTTGTGCCTGTAGTCTGGGAAGTCCAAAAATAATTCTAATTTGTTGGTGCTGATTTTCTTTTTTGTTTGTTTTGTCTGTGGTACTGGGGATTAAACCCAGGGCCTTCACACTGAGCTATATACCCAGTCTTTTTTTCTCTTTTCAATTTTGAGAAAGGATCTTATTAAGTTGCTCTGTAGCCCAGGTTGCCCTAGAATTTGTGACCCTCCTGCCTCAGCCTCCCAGAGTGCTGTGATTATAGCCATGAACCATCACACTGGGCTCCTTGTAACTTTTTTTATTTTTTTGTACCAGGGATTGAACTCACAACCTTACACCAATGAGTTAAATCCCTGGCCCTATTTTTTTTTTTTTTTTGAGACAAGGTCTCGCTATGCAGTTCAGGCTGGCCTTGAACTCACTTTTTAGCCTAGGCCAGTCTTGAACTCATAATGATCCTCCTGCCTCAGCCTCCGGAGTGCTGGGATTAAAGGTGTGCGCCACCACGCCCAACTTCACTGTAACTTTTGAATACTAGAATTGTAGTATCTTTTCATCTAGAGCTGTTGGCTCCTGGTCAGCACAGCTTTCTCAAGAACTTAGTCAAATTTCTATCTGACTCCAGTCAGTTTATGTCAATTACCACATCCACAGTTATTTTGAATCCTAAATCTCTCTGAATATAGGGATGGTTTATGCAGAGGTTTAGACAAGGGGCATTTTGTTTTAATAAGCAAGTATTGTCATTTAAAGCCTTTTGTCAATTTTCTCTCTTACTACTTGGAATATGAGAAATACTTGGCTTCTCTCAACCCCACAGGACCAGGAATTCCTGGACTGTCTTCGTTCCCGGCTTGCCAACCAACCAGTTCTTTCCTGAGTTCATCTCTTTCTTCTAGTACCCTCTCAGATGCTCCAACAGGCAACTAATTACAGATGTGAATAATTACAACCAAAGCATGCTATTTCCCAAACTTTTTACTCAAAGCCACAAGTGAAATCAAGATATCTGTCCTCCAAGTTATCACAGGCAGCAGTTTTACCACAAGCTCCCCTAAGTTTCCAGCCTTGGTAACATTTTGTTGTTGTTTCTCACTGCCTGGCTAGGAACCGAGCATCAGACTCTAGAAGATTTGTTATGGTATCCTCTTACTTTTATGTACCGATTTCTGTCTTGTTGACTTGGACCAAGGACTAAGGTATGCTGTGGCAGCAAACAGGCCCCAACCCTCTAGAGCTAATAACAGTGAAGGGCACTTCTGACTCATAATCCTTGTCTCTTATGGGATAGCTGTGTGTCTATTCCACTTTATCCCCATTCTGAGACTCTATTTGGGGCATGTTATCCTCCCAGCAGAGGGAAAGGAACAAATGATAGAACTGCACAATGACTCTTAAAGCTTTTAACTGGATATGCTTTATGTGATTTCCACTCACATATCACCAGCTGAGTATGTGATGTATCCAGACCTGATATAAATGGAGTGGGAAAGTGTAATCCTATCACTGAGAGAGACTGCATAAAATAGAGAACTTCACACCTCCCCTTTAGCTGCTATTCTTCAGAAACTCAGCCTTGAACTTGGGTTTTATATGACAAGAGCATTGGACCAAGACACACACTTCGTTTTCCATTGTTGTAACAAACAAAATACCTGAGGCTGGATATCTTGTAAAGAAAAGACATTTGCTTAGCTCATGACTCTGGAGGTGAAAGAGCTTGGAGCCGGCTTCTCCTGTACTCTGGTGAAGACTTTATGGCAGATGTCATGACAGAGGTCCAAGTGCTTGCAGAAGAGACAACACAGGGAAACAGGAGAGCAGGGGTCAGGCTCACTCTTCGCTATGAACTCCTACTCACAAGCATTAAGCAGAGTCCCACTGGAGCTACCCTAATCCCTTCCAAGCACAGGGCCCCCAGTGACCTAACCACAGTCCCCTAGGCCCCACCTCCCACCATGCCCAAGCAAAGCACCAAGCCTGAATCCTTGAGGACCAAACCCCCAAACCACATAGCACCTCCATACTTCAAACAAGACAGAAAGTACTGGTTTCTTGGAAGATGCTAACATTTTGAGAAGCATATGCATTGTCTGAAGTGTGACACAACTCTGAAGTCCACGAGATGTGGAGAGTTGACAGCAGATGGCTGGATGAGTAGAAAACCCAACGAGCAGGTGGCATTTTTTGCTCCAAGAGCCTAAATTGAGGGGGCTATGTTCCACTCACTGTATTCTCAATACATCCCTGCAAATTCAAAAATATGCTCCACGCTAAACAGGATGGAAAACTGCTCATCTGATATCCTGCAAAGCTGAGAGTATTTCCTGAGGGGCACTCTGGGGCCAGCTGGTCGTGCCCGAGCCGAGTGTGCACACTGCCGTGCCGTGGTCATCTCTCTATTCTTTCTCTCCACAGTTCGACATGCAGAGGATAACACTGGAGGAGCTGAAGCACATTCTGTACCACGCCTTCCGGGATCACTTAACAATGAAGGACATCGAGAACATCATCATCAACGAGGAGGAGAGCCTCAACGAGACCTCGGGGAACTGCCAAACGGAGTTCGAAGGAGGTAGGTGCCCCTGTGTCCTGGACGGGGACAGGCCTGGGCCTCCCCTGGCTGAGGTGATGAATGTGTGTACAGTTTCCTGCGCGGAAGCAGACTTGCACTAAAGCCAAAAATCCAGGGCTGAGTTCAAAGGTCTCTTCTGCGAAGATTCAGTGGATTTCTTTTATTCTGGTTTTTAAAATCTTCTCCCATACTCTGCAGTTTTGTACAATTTCCACCGACACTGAGCTTCCTCTAATGACTCCAGGGTCTGAGATTGGCCATGAACTTCGCCTGCATGCGGTGGAGCTGGAGGCTGGCTGTGCAGGGTGGTGGAAGGGGTCTGTTGGGGCTGTCAGCAAAGTTGGACCAAGTCTGCTAATCATGTGACCTTAGCCCAGGGGCGGGTCTTGCCCATGTCTCCTCTTCTATAAACCTCAGGGTAATTACACCCATGCCACAAACTCTTTGGGAATGGATAACCTCTGTGCTCTCTGAACACATTGACTAAAAAGGGCCCAGGGATGAAGTCCTTTCATGAATTTAACCAAGTAGTTACAGGAGCAATGTCAGTTTCTACTGAGGTCAAAAAGAGACCCATGAAAGGCCACTTTTCTTGGGCATATAAAAGAAAACTAAGGGGAAAAAAGCCTACCTTATCTCCTGATCAATTGCGAGTTCCTGGGAAGCTAAACAGTTTAATCCTGCTCCCCAACTTTGAAAGTCAGAGCCAGTTTAACAGTTCTGATGGACAGGAGGAGAATTTTTTTTTTCATAATTACATTAAAACATCATAGTGGGCTATGTGCAATTTTTTATCCTGGTTCAAGGCTGAGACTTCTTTTCTTTTTTATGCAAGTCAGTACACACAGCAGATGCACTGTCCCGCAGAGAGAAGATGGCATTGGGTCACCTGGTCCGAGCTGCTGCCTGAAACCCTGCCAAGCACTGTGGCAGGGAGGCAGCTAAGGGCTGAGCTCATCCATGGGCCACTTCGGGCAGACAGTGACTGCATTAGTGCCACAGTGAATAGCCACCAAAGCAGAAAACAAGATGCCTGACCATTCCTAGGTTACACTAAGTCAGCTCAGATCAGGCAACAGGGATTGGGGGTCAATGAAGCAAAGTAAAGAACTATGCCCTTTCTGAAGGCATTCAAGTTTAAACACTTCAAAATGCTGTGACATCAAAGGAAACCCGCTTGTGTTCTAGAAGCTGCCTTGCTCTTGCTCTCTCTGCTGGGTCACCTGGGTTCTAGCACCTCTGGCTGTGTTTGGAGTTGAAGCCAGGCATCCTGCAGGGGCAGGGGCAAACTGTCGCAAGTGACACCATCTATGGCAGGACATTCAGGGAATTCAGGAGGGAGAGGGGGTGAAGAGGATGGGGCTCAGATGAACCCTTGGGAGAGCACCAGGCCTGGCCTCCCCACTCCCAAGAGAACCCTGCTCCCGCATCCAGAGCACTTGGGGCTCCGACTCCCCACAGTCCACAACGCGCTTGCCATGGAAAGAGGTGGTTTCCGGGGCATCTCGTTCTCCACAAGAGCCTCTGTTTGTGGGTCACTGTTTCCTTCAAAGAAATGTCACACGCCTTAGTAATCTGGGAAAGGTCACACTACACGGGAAAGCGATCTAAATTCCAAGTGGTGCCTTTCTATTACTCAAAACCTCACATGTTAATAAAACAGATGCTTGGTGAAGGACTTCCTAATAGAAGTCCTCCTAGGTCTGCTTTACTGGTTCATACTTACGACAGTGGCGACAGCTGCCGACTGGACTAAGCAAGCAGTAAGTGCCGAGTCGTGGTCTTATTCAGTAAAACAAAATATTATTTTGTATTTAGCATATTATTTTTTTGCATGATGATTTTTGCATATTTTCTTGTCATAGAAATATTTTATTTAATCTCAATTTAAATTCATTTAATTTTTGTCAGTATATATTTGGAATACATGATATATACATGATTTGGGGATATGTATATATATTTATCTTTCTCTCTCTCTTTTACCCTTGATCGCCTTTCCCTGCGCCAACAAAATCAGCCTCTGTTTTACTCTTTAAATTATTTGTCACTGGGTTTCTCATACAAAAGAAACCATGCCATATTTAACTTTCTGTGTCTGACTTATTTTATTCACATTGTGGTCTCAAGATCCATCTATTTTCCTATGGATGACGAATTCATCCTTCTTTATAATGTCAGAGAAGTTTTCAAAGGAAAACATTATGTCAGCACAGTTTGGACCCACGCACAAGCTCTTTGGTTCCTGTTTAGGTTTAAGAACGTTCTGGTCTTGGATATGACGCGCCTGATTGGTGCCACCACCCCCTCCACATTCAAGAAGGGACCATCAGGTGGGGTTCCGGGCAGAGCTATCCAGGAAGGGATGACGACACAGTCCTGACCCTTGCACAGTCCTGTCCTGTCTCTGAGGACAGAAGGAGCCCAGCAAGACCTTGTGCCTGATGTCACAGCCATCTTGCAGTGACCTCGTACAAACTGAAACCTGCCACTCCCCCATCACAACCTAACCGCAGTTGCACCACCCTTGCCTCCCAAATCCCCTCCCTTCCTCTCAGCCCAGAATCCTTGGGGGCCTCCCATCCCCCAGGCAGCAACTCCCTCCCACTGCCCAAGCCATCGGCCCTTTCCTCTGTCCCCCTTCCCAAGCTGCAAGCCATGTCCACCACTCTGGCCTTCCCCTCTGCCACACACACCTTCCCTGCCTTCTCTACCCCAAGTCTTAGCAAATCCAGCATCTAACTCTGAAGGGACAGGCACCTGCCTTTACAGTTTTCAAGCATGAAACCTTTTTCTCTTCAAGTTGAAACCTCTCAAATCCAGATGACTAAAGAGAGGGAAGGGAGCAGGCAAGGCTGTCCCCAGGGGGCGTCCCTAGAAATCCTGGCTTCTTTGGCTTGAGAGGAAGGACTCAGGACTCAGTGAGGGGCCAAAGCCTTGGGTGGTCTTTTCCATAAGATGCTGAACCAGGACAGAGGAGATACAAAGAGGAGTGGAGGATCGGGGCAGAGTCTTCATTTAAAGAGACTACGTCAGAGGGCTCCGAGCTCTGAGCTCCGCTGAGTCAGGGTGGGGATCTGGGAGTGTGGGAAGGGCCTGTGACTTGGGGTCAGTGATAGATTAACTGCCACATGTGGTGGCACGTGCCTGCCATTCCAGCACTTTG
>RJWM01010155.1:0-25193 GCA_004363535.1 Dasyprocta punctata
GTGTAACTCACATACCACACAACTCACAGATTTAAAGTTGTTTGATTTGCATTTCCCTAATGACTGGTGATGTTGAGCAGCTTTCCACGTGCTTACTGGCCATTTGTGTATCTTCTTTGTGGAAATGTCTATTAAAATCCTTTGCCCCTTTTTAGTTGTCTTTTTGTTAAAGTTGCATTGTAAGTACTGTCATCTTTTGAAATTGAGATGTTGCTAGATAAAAATGAAATTTTAGAATTAATGTAATCTTGGTGTTAACATGATGCTAGACATTAGCTTAGCAGTGTTTATTAATGTCAAAATGTTAAGAACACCTAGCAAATTCAGAAGGGAACTTTTCTATTGCTAATGGGAAAGTGTCATACAAAAGGCCAAATAATTTCTTTATTTCTTTCCATGATGCTGGAGATTGAACCCAGGCTCTCTCACATGCTAGGCCAATGCTCTATCATAAAGCTTACTCCCAATCTCTAGGATGCCATATAATTTGATACCCCCCCAAAAGATGACAGCTGAGTGTGGTGGCACACTCCTGTAAACCCTGCACTTGGAGGCTGAGGCAGGAGGACCACTGTGAGTTTGAGGTCAGCCCTAGCTACATGGAGAACTCGAAGCCAGCCTGAACTACATATCAAGACCTTGTCTCAAAAAAAAAAAAAAAATGGTAATGTGAATGTGCAATTCAAAAAATAAGAAAAATACAAATTGTTAATATATTCTCAAACTTACTAGTAGGAAAGAAAATGCAACCGTAAAGAATATCACATGACATTTTTTTTCCTATTAGATTGGCAAATTTTAGCCAGGCGTGGTGGCACACGCCTTTAATCCCAGCACTCCAAGAGGCTGAAGTAGGAGGAGCGTTGTGAGTTCAAGGCCGGCTTGGGCTACAACGCAAGCACAAGGCCAGCCTGAGCTACATAGTGCGACCCTGCCTCAAAAAACTAGGGCCAGGAGTTTGGTTCAATGGCTTAAGTGCCTGTCTGGCAGGTATGAAGTTGTGAGTTCAATCCCAGGTGCCACCAAAAAAAAAAGATTGGCAAATTTTTTTTTTTTTTTTTTTTTGGTACTGGGCACCAAACTCATGACCTTGTGCTTGCCAGGCAGGCACTTATGCCACTGAGCTAAATTCCTGGCCCAAGATTAGCAAAATTTTTAAAGATTGATTATATCCTCTACTTAGAATTCTCTCACACTTTTGGTGGGAATGTAAACTCACCTGAATTTACATGGCAATTTAGTAGTCAGTATCTTGTTTGGCCCAGTAATTCTACTTCTAGGACTCTGAGTTAGAGAGTCTGTAGCATGGCCCTCAATGATCCTCACCTCCTGGTATTCTCAAGTGTGGGCTGGATTAGAGGTTCAATTCAAAAACAGAGAAAGGTGGCAGAAGTGATGAGACATCGGTTCTGAGGTTAAGAGCTTTGACAGATACAGTAGTACATGCTTGTAATTCCACCTATTCAGGAAGCTGAGGCAAGAGGATTTTAAGTTTAAGGGCAGCCCAGGCAATTTAATTCAATCTCAAAATAAAGGGCTGGAGATGTAGTTCAACACCAGATTGCTTTCCTAAAGGGCATGAAAACCTGGGCTTAGTCCCCAGTACCAACAAAAACAAACAAAAATAGGAGAGAGAAGGGGTGAAGGAGACAAAGAGAGAGAGGGAGAGGGAGATAAAGAAGGAAAGAGAGAGCGGGCAGAGAGGGAGAGAGAGATGTGGTTTCCCTCGGCTACCCTTTGTGAGGACTCGCAGGCAGCCAAGAGACACGTACACACGGTATGGACCTGTCCTACTAAATACACACGTGTGAGTTTAGAAATGGATCTTGGGCTCCCAGCAGCCATATCAGTGAGCTAGGAAGTAAACCACCAAGTTGAGCTTTCCGATGAGGCTACAGTCCTGGCTGACCCCATGACTTCACCCCATGGGAGCTTGAGCCAGAAACACCCACCTAAACCACACTTGTTACTACAGAGTAATACTGTCCGATGTTTGCAGGCTCTTTGTTTTGGAGCAATTTTTCCTGCAGCAGCAGACAGCTAATACACTATCCTATGTACTATGAGCAGCATTGTTCATGATCGCAAAAAGTTGGGGATGTGGCTCGCTTGTAGAGTGCTTGTCTACTGTGTGGGAGGCCCTGAGTTCAGCACACACACACACACACACACACACACACTGCCAGAGCACTTGGGAATTCTGAAGCAGGATGATCACAAGTTTCAGCACAGACTGGGCAACTCAGTGACTTAGTAAGACCCTGTCCACCACCCTCCCAAAAAAAAAAAAAAAGAAAAAGAAAAAGAAAAACTAAAAATGGGTTGGGGAGGTTGCTCAGTGCAAAGGCTTTGGACGCAATCCCCAGTATTGAAAAAGAAAAAAGGCAGGTTGCCAAACAGTATGGGAAGTGGGACATTTTCTTCTTTTAAGTATGGATAAGTATGTTTCTAATAGATGATGATAATGAGAGAAGTAAAGAGATTCATAATCAGAGGGAGAGTCACAAAACAAGAGGTTACCTGCCAGGTAGGATATAGGGATGGGAGGAAAGAAAGACTTTCACACTTTATCTTTGCACTCTTCTGTACATATTGGATGCACTACAAGAAATATGTATTGCTTTTTAAATTATTTCTTGTTGTATATTTTATTTTATTAGTACCTGTGTGTACAACATAACATTTCCATTCCTTCTGTGGAGCTGGCACATGTACAGAACATGTCTTCATTCCTTTTTCATCCTCTTTCCCTCCCTTCCCTCTTCCTCCATCTCGAGTCCCTTCCCGTTTGACAATGATTTGTCTCCCTACTTCCTGTTATCTTTTACTTTGCTCTTCATTTTTACTCTGGGTTTCTCATATTAGAGAAGCCATGTGATATTTAAGTTTGTGTGCCCTATTTCACTTAAGATTATGCTCTCAAGGTACATCCATTTTCCTACAAATAACTCAAGTTCATCTTTTTATGGCAGAATAGTACTCTGCTGTGTGTAAATACCACATTATCTGTTCGCCTGGTGATGGACACATGGGCTGCTTCCAAGACTTGGCTA
Organism: Dasyprocta punctata; assembly: GCA_004363535.1. Taxonomy (NCBI): domain Eukaryota; kingdom Metazoa; phylum Chordata; class Mammalia; order Rodentia; family Dasyproctidae; genus Dasyprocta; species Dasyprocta punctata. The sequence continues at coordinate 3,054 of RJWM01010155.1, forward strand.
TTATGAATTGTGCTGGTATAAACGTGGGTAGCATGAATTACTGTAATACGATGTCTTTAACTCTTGTGGGGATATACCTAGATGGGAACTATCTGGGTCAAGTGGATTTTGTAGTTTTAGTTTATTGAGGAACCTCCATACTGATTTCCATAGTGGTTGTACTAGTTTACTTTGCCATCAACAGCGTAGAAGTGTCCTTCCCCCTGCCCACCCCTGAGCCTCTTCAGAGATGGTTTTTATCTGATTTCTTGATGATGTCAATCCTTTCTGGGGTAAGATGGAATCTGTATTGTTCTAATTTGCATTTTCCTAATGGCCAGCAATGTTGAGCGTTTCTTCATGTATTTATTGTACTTCTGTGAAGTGTCTATTCATTTTGCTTGCCCATTTTTTGATTGAGTCTTTTTACTTGCAGATCTAATTTTTTTATATATTCTAGATATGAGCCCTCTGAGGAATAGCTGGCAAAAATTTTTCCCCATTCTGTATATAGTCTTGTCACTCTATTAGTTGTTATTTGTTGTTGTTGTTTTGGTTTGGTTTGTTTTTTTGATGCGCAGAAGCTTTTGAATTTAATGTGGTCCTTGTACAACTGAGATTCTGACATTTTTCATTTAAAAAACAATACAGAAAATGTAATTTAGTGCTACCGCTTAACTAAAAAATTGGGCACACTTTCACTGACAAATATGTTTTACTCATTATATAAAGAAAAAACAAATAATTAGGGATAAATTTAGTTTGTTAAATATTAAATGTCAAAAATATTAAAATTAGCCAAGCACAGTAGGGCACACCTGTAATCCCAGCTACTCAGGAGGCAGAAGCAGGAGGATCACAAATTCAAGGCCAGTCTGGAAATTTAGTGAGCCATTTAAATTCCCTCTGGCTGTGTGTTTTAAGATTCCAATAGATACCATACAAATGCAAAGCATTATAAGATCATATATTCTTCTCTTTTGATACAGTTCAGTGTAGAAAGTCACCAATTGAGTACTTTTTTGTTTGAGACAGGATCTTACTATGTAGTTCAGGCCTTGAACTCACTACATAGCCCAGAGTGGCCTGGAAATTGTGGCAATCCTCCTGCCTCAGCCTCCCCAGAGCTGGGATTAGAGGCTTGTGCCACCATGACCGGCTTAGAATTTTCTTGTCTACTAAATTCTCACGGATACCATTAGGCAGGTACTATCTACTATTATCTTTTTCAAAGTTTCCTCTTGAACTTGTAAGATGATTACTCTAAGTCAAGTTTTAGTTTTAAAAAGAAAAAAAAAACTGTAACTGAAAAGCTTTTTGGCACTATGTTTTCCCCCTGAAACCTTTCCATATTCAGAAAATGAAAGATAAACAACAGAGTATTCATTACCTTGGTTGAATCATTAATGTATTGCAACACATATTCTTTTCAAAATTAACTTGCATAGGCTGACTTTCTTGGAAACACACATTATGAGTTTTTTTAATACCTTGAAAAGAATAAAGATAGCAAAAATAAAGTCATTAATTTTAAGTGAAAAATGAATAGATTTTAAAAGTATTAATATTTCACAGCCAAATTAAAATAATACACTTACAGTACCCTTTACTCTGGAAGGTGCATACAGTCTGCAGCGGCACTATTCCTTAGGGAAATGTGCTATCGCCCCCTAGTGGACATCAAGCGACGTGTCACGCAGACCAACAGGCAGCGGAGTGTCAGAATTCCTTTGAAAGGCAAGTGCTTTCTCAAATCCTTTCTCAAACAGTGACTGGGCACTCCAGAGCACATCTCTAGGATTCTTTTAGAATCTCTTTTGCGGGGCTGATCTTTCTAGATGGGACTTTTGGCAGTTAGACCTCCCCATCTGTTCTATTAATGCTTTTCCCTTTGATCACACTGTTCCTTCCTCTTACAATGTCCTATGTGACACCACTGTCCAGAGTCTCTCCCCTCCCCCTTTCCCTCTTTGACTGATTTGCCCAAGTACCATTCACTGTACCATTTTTAAAGGAATTTGGCCCAATGTACTTCATTGTGGGTTTTTCTTGTTCTCCTGGTTCAATAAGCATTTTCCTTGATAGGATGCAAATGGCATAAAATTTTTATGTCTTATTTTTTCCCTTGGTCACTTCACCTTGTGAACATACATGAGTGAATCAGAGTTTTAGGCTGGGCATGGAGCGCATGCCTGCAATCCCAGCATTCAGGAGGCTGAGGCAGAAGGATCACAGTGAGTTCCAGGCCAGCCTGGGCTACAAAGTGAGTTCAAGGGCAACTGCATAGCAAACCCCTGTCTCATAAAAGACCAAAAAAAAAAAAAAAAAAAAAAGAATCAGAGCTTTATTTTCTCTTAATCAAGTGTACTCTCCTTCAGAAACCCCTCTCTGCTGGGCATCTGTCTCCTTGAACTATGACAAAACTTATCAGCAGGTTGTCTGTGTATAACATTCTCCAGGAACGACCCACTAGTTCATTCTTTTTTTTCCCCCTGCAGTGCTGGGGATTGAACACATGGTCTTTGAACTGAGCTACAACCCCAGCCCTTTTTATTTTTTGAGAGAGACTTGGTAAGTCACCCACGCTAGGTTTGAGTTTGCAATCCTCCTGCCTTAGCCTTTTGCGTAACTGAAATTACAGGTGTGTGCCACCATGGCCAGTTATTGATTTATTCTTAGAAATTCTGAGGCCAGTGCAAAAGGAAATGTGGAGGTTTAATGCAACTATCAATATATGGATAAAATATTTCAGATGAATCTTGCTCTTAATTATATAAATTACAGAAATAATTCTTTTTTCTATTAACAGATATTAAATAATCTAAAAAATCATGGTTCTAGATGCTGATTAAAGTTAGATCCATAGGTTAGTTCTTGTTGGTAGTTCATGTTTTGATGACGGTTTTCTTTCTTTCGTTTTCTCTGAGATGGAAAAGGAGGGAAGGAGGATAGGAAAGAAAACTTACTATGTAGTCCAGGCTGGCCTTGAACTCATGGCAGTTCTCCTGTCTCAGCCTCCTGAGGGCTGGGATTACAGGTGTGTGCCACCACACCTGACTTGGCAAAAGATTTCTTTCAATGAAGACAGCCAAATTTACTTCACTACCCTTATTGGTTTCCCAAATTCCAAACCTTTATTTCTAGCAGCTAATTGGATATTTCTGCTCAGGTGACTTTTCTCAACTAAACTTGAACAGTATTATTCCACCAGATTATTAATGGAAAGTTGCAGGCACAATCTGCTGTAAACGCACACAGTTTTGGAAAGCACAACTACTTAACCCAGTTATAGTAGCACCCTCTATGCCTGACCTCCCCAACCTTTTTGAGCCATCCTTTCACCAGTGTGTAGCAGCCATGAGGTCTGGGCAGGACTACTTCCAGCTCCAGGCCTGGAGCCTCTCTGGCATAAACCAGTTGGTGTATTCTTACCACTCCCTGCTGCAGCAGAACGTGGCCCAGATATGGCAACGAACAAGGCAGTTGGAGAACAGAATTCCCCTTGGCACAAGGCTTACCAGAGTGAAGCCAAGCACTTTTGTTCAATGGATACCCAGGTAGGAAAGAAGGGTACAGCCTCCACTGCTACTGGAAATCACCTTCTAACTCTGTAAGTGAAGGTGTCTTCAGGATACAACACATGGAGGAAAGCACAGCTGAGAAAGTTTTTAAAAATAAGATGCAAGCCGGGCGTGGTGGTGCACGCCTTTAATCTCAACACTCGGGGAGGCTGAGGTAGGAGGAGCATTGTGAGTTTGAGGCCAGTTTGGGCTACAACTCGAACGCAAGGCCAGCCCGAGCTACATAGTATGACCCTGCCTCAAGAAACTAGGGCTGGAAGTTTGGCTCAGTGGCTTAAGCACCCATCTGGCAGGTGTGAGGTTATGAGTTTGATCCCTGGTGCCACAAAAAAAAAAAAAAAGTTTTTTTTCTTCTACTACTTGTAACCTAAAGCAACCAAATTCACATTGCTGTCCTACAAAAACTACTACAAATTAACCAACCGTAAATGTTTACTTGACGTCATTCAAGCCAGCGGAGAGAGATTTCAGAAACTGAACACTTGGTTACTAAAGATCCAGTTGGAGACAAGGGAAGAACAAAACTACAGTATCAGCAGTGACTGGGGAGTACGCGGTGTGTCAGGCCACCACATCTATGTGACCTGAAGGCTTTCTGTGCTTATCCACATGGTCTTTGCATGATTCTTCTACTACACAAAGTAACACTCCAGGGAGGGGAAAAATAATGCTAAATCATCCGTTATTTGCAAGAAAATGTAAGGATTACGATGTACCCAGAAATAAAAATACATTATTAAGATAAATGTAAGATAAGAAATATAAGATAGATTATAAGTTACCCTTCCATAAGGCCATTTAACTACAAGAAAGAGTTGGATCAAAATCACAAGTATTGAAAATTGAGTCTAGGCTCTTCGCATTGAGCTACATCCATAGTTGTTTTTTTCATTTTTGACACAGTCTTGCTAAATGCCTAAGCTGGGTTCAAACTTGTGATTCTTCTGCCTCAGCCTCCCAGAGTGCTGGGATTACAGGTGTGTATCATCACACCCAGCTAAATATATGATTTTGGAAAGCATGAAATTCTACCTGTTAACTTCAAAGAAAATAGCTGCAATCATAGTACCTACAACAAGGCCAATACTTAGAGAAATTCCCAAGAGACTGATACTAACACTATGCTTGTTTCCATACTGGGACAGGGCAGCATAGATGCAATGTTCCCCATATCTTACTAAGGTGGGGGTAGAACTGGATTTCACCCTAAACTTGGTGGCCTCCAGAGCCCATGCTCTGAATCACACTATGTATGTTTAAAGTATAAAAGGCCTGTGACAAAAACACTTTAGCATCTAGTTTGCAACTAGATGTCAAGAAATCTGTCTGACAGCTCGGGGTAGCGGAAAGAGTGAGTACAGTCTTTGGCACCATCTCTTGTGGGCCTGGATTCAAATCCAGGCTGTATCTTGCCAGTTCTATGACTGAAAGCTGTCATCATGTTTCTCTCAGCCCCACATTTGATAAGATCTGCCTTCTAGACTACTTTCAATACCAGCAGGCATTTTTAATTTTCTGTTCTTACCTAAGGACATTTGTGGTGAAGTCAACACACACAAAGCACTCTTATAAAATAGCAACCAGTTCATTTTAGAATAGCTGATTTAAGCCAGACATGGAGGCACAGGCCTGTAATCCCAGTACTCAGGAGGCTGAGGCAGGAGGATTGCCATGAATTCAAAGCCAACCTGGGCTACAAAGTAAATTCAAGTCCTGACTGAACTATATAGCAAGACCCTACTTAAAAAAAAATTCAAATGGACATTTAAAAAATTGGCTTGTACCACACAAAACTTGGGTTATAGGCAAGTCATAAAAGAAAATAATCAATACCAATCACTTAAAAATCCTTCTACAAGCCAGGTGTGGTGGCACGCACATAATCACAACATTTGGTAGGCTGAGGCAGCATTGTAGCAAGTTCAAGGGCAGCCTACACTGCATAGTGAGTTCAAGGCCAGCCTAAACAGCATAGTGAAACCGTGTCTCATAAAGACAAAATAAGTAAATAAATAAAGATAAAATCCTTCTACAAGCCAGGTGGGCGTGGTGGCACACCCCTTTAATCCCAGTACTGGGGAGGCTGAGGTAGGAGAAGTGTTGTGAGTTCGAGGCCGGCTTGGGTTACAACGTGAGCACAAGGCCGGCCTGAACTACATAGTGCAACCCCGCCTCAAAAAACTTGGGCCGGGAGTTTGGCTCAGTGGCTTAAGTGCCCGTGAGGTTGTGAGTTCGATCCTTGGTGCCACAAAAAAAAAAAAAAAAAAAAAAAAATTCTTCTGCAGATACAGGTAAGATAACACAATTGCCTTACCAAGTAACTACACAAATCCTAAACAATAATGCTATGCAAAGTATTGATAAGAGATTTGAGATATGAAAAATATTTAGAAGAAAAAAGCAATATTTTAAGCCACTTGAATTATACCTACCATATCTGCAGAAAAACTGAATAACTACTTTGCACTTGTCAGATCTGGTGAATATTTTGCACTTCTCTACATTTCTTTCAAAGGAATTCAGACATCTAAAGATGGGTAGAATGGACTGCAACACAATTATATTATACACATTAAGAATACACTTGATACAGTTGTTTGATTCATTTTTTAAAAAACTAACAAATGAGATGTACATGTATTCACCAGTAAATATACTTGTCCTGCATGCCATTTAAATTACGAAGTATGAAATGTTATATCTTTTTTTTTTTTTTTTTTTTTTTTTGCAGCACTGGGGATCGAACTCACAGCCTCGCGCCTGCCAGACAGGCACTTAAGCCACTGAGCCAAACTCCCAGCCCTAGTTTTTTTGAGGCAGGGTCGCACTATGTAGCTCAGTCCAGCCTTGTGCTCACGTTGTAGCCCAAGCCGTCCTTGAACTCACAACGCTCCACCTACCTCAGCCTCCTGAGTGCTGGGATTGAAATGTTATATCTTATAAAACAAACATTCCTCCCATAATACAAAGAACTAATGCCATTTATACTTACCTTCATTCCCAATTTGCAATTTAAATACAACGATCTGCCATTGTCATTAATTTTCTCCAAGGTTGACCATTGATAATGTTCAAAAAACACAGAAGAGAACAGGACATATCCATATGCCGATGAAGAAGAATTTATAGATCTTAGAGCAAGCTTGAAAAATAAGACAGCTATTTAGGCCAGTGCCAACTTTCTTTAAGTGAAAGTTTAATTTTTTAAATTCCAATATGTTCAATGTCATAGTTAAATATGTTCAAATAAAACCACAGGATGTTAACTATGCACTACAGTATACAATATATATTAAATTTGCACACATGCATCTGGGTACATATCTACATTGCACACATATATGTTTTAAACTTAATGATCTTGCATTTGGAAATTGTGTCTATAAGGGTCTTAACTTTAATGCATGAAATACCACAAGGAAGCTACAGCAAGTTGGCTGTCTCATACCCTTATAATGGAGAAAACCCAGCCAGGTGTGGTGACACATGCCTGTAATCTCCAAATTGGGAGGCTGAGGCAGGAGGATCATTGTACATTCAAGACCAGCCTGGGCTACAAAGTGAGCTCAAGGCCAGCCTGAACTGCATAGTGAGACCCTGTCTCAAAAAGACCAAACAAAAAAAAAAAAAAGGAGAAAAACCATTACTAAGATCAAACCAACTAAATTCTATTTGGGAACACAAGCCCAAAATTGTCAAGTCTTTTGAATTTTAAGAAAAGCAGGAAAAGCCGGGCGTGGTGGCGCACGCCTTTAATCCCAGCACTCGGGAGGCTGAGGTAGGCGGAGCGTTGTGAGTTCGAGGCCTGCCTGGGCTACAACGCGAGCGCAAGGCGGGCCTGAGCTACATAGTGCGACCCTGCTTAAAAAAAACCAGGGCTGGGAGTTTGGCTTAGCAGTTTAAGTGCCTGTCTGGCAGGCGTGAGGCTGTGAGTTCAATCCCTGGTGCCGCCAAAAAAAAAAGAGAAAAGCAGGAAATTCATATTTTTATGTGGGCTCTCTCAAGTTTCTTTTTAGTTGTTTTTTTGTCTTCTTTTTAATTTTATTTTATAGAGAATAAAAATCAAACAAAATAAAATAGAACAAAGCCAATCAAAACAAAACAGTGAAAGTGATACAGGACTTCAAAACAGGATAGTAGGAAATCAATAATGGCTACCATAATGCCTCTTGTTATCTTCAAAACTGCTGCATACACACACACACACACACACACACACATATTTTGGTATTTTTGAGACAGGGTTTTACTCAGCAGTTCAGGCTGGCCTTAAACTCACTTTATAGCCCAGACTGGCCTTGATCTCTGAGATCCTCCTGCCTCAGCCTCCCAAATGCTGGGATTACAGGTATGTGCCAGCAAACGTGACTCAATTTTTTTTCAATTTTTATTTTATTTTATTTTATTTATTTATTTTTTTTTTTTGCGGCACCAGGGATCGAACTCACAGCCTCACGCCTGCCAGGGCAGGCGCTTAAGCCACTGAGCCAAACTCCCGGCCCTGGTTTTTTTAAGGCAGGGTCGTACTATGTAGCTCAGGCCAGCCTTAGGCTTGCGTTGTAGCCCAAAAGGGTCTTGAACTCACAATGCTCCACCTACCTCAGCCTCCCGAGTGCTGGGATTAAAGGCGTCAATTTTTAAATATTAGAAATTATTTCAATTTTGGGTGGAGAGGGTGTTGGGGATTGAACCAAGGTCTTGTGATTGCTAAGCACATACTTTACCACAGAGCTATACTGCCAGTCCCTCAAAAAAAAAGTCCAAAAATATTTCTCTTAACTACCAATTTCTTTTTGTTTTGTTTTTGGGGAAAGGATCTCACCGTTTGACCACCAATGTCTGACTTTATGTTTATCTATATGATTTTCAAATTCACTATGCTCTAAGTACATTTAGACATGCGAAACGAAGATGAACAGTGAAAGGCATAATTATAATTTCTGAATTTCCTGGTTAATATTCAATCTAGACTAAGATATTTAAACAGCGTCTCTTGCCTGAATACATACTCTATTACTTAATATTCTTACTTACACCTTTTTCCGATGGGTCTAGCCACAGCTCTTCACTCACTCGTGAGAGAGCTTGGATCGCTTTCCCAAATACTGCAGAGAAAAAGAAAGATGCTGTTTACATTCTTTCTAGCAATAAAAACAAATCACAGGACTACTTCAGCAAGCCAAGGACTTAGCATAAATTCAAAAAGAACAGTGGAATCTGCTGAACAATTTGTTCCTGCAGGTCAAATTCTTCAGTTTGCTTCTTCAGTTAAAACAATTTATTCCTGCTCTGCAGGTCAAATTCCTGGATAAGGAAATAGGGGCTTCTAGTATTGTAGATACTACTTATCAACCTGCTACTGGTATTTGGAAATTGTTGGCAAACATCCTTCCTAAACTTTCTGGCCTATTTTGCAACATGTAGTTCAACCTGTTTGTACCATTCCCTCTGATGCATGGGCTGTGTATACTGTAATAATATTCAACTTCTATTTTAGCTTCCTGAACAGGTTAATATAATGATCTCAAGTCCTGTTTTGTGTCAAGATTTATTGGAACAAATGTAAAGCAAAGTGAAGATAAGAGAGGAATTCATCCCAATATGTTAAACATATTTAGTCAGATTTATTCAGTGCAACAGATCTGGAAATAATGCTTTCAAATCCCTTTTCCTGCATATATCAGGATAATTTCTTGTTAAATAATATGCTGTTTGGCTTTTGGTTTTAGTATATTTTAGTACAAATATCTAGGGACAGGGTCTTCAATTGAATACATGTAAGAGACAAACTATTAAACTGACTCATACAGCATTTTGAAGACTAATGCTACAATACTTGATGAAATACAGTATAGGGTTGGGGATGTGGCTCAATACTAGAATATCTTCCTTGTATGTGCAAGGCTTTGGATTCAAACAAAAATACAGTGCAGTGTCCTTGGAAAAATATCAGATGCACAGCAAGGGCTCAATAAGTTCAGAGAATCAATGTATATGATAAAATTCAGCAGAACTCTTTCTTCTGTTTGTCTGCAGTTCTGTGGAACTATTGTGGAAGACCAATTGCCATAATAAGGTGCTTTAAAACTTGGTTTGAATAAATGCAATTGCTGAAAAAGTATGGGAAATGCACGGAAAGAATATTTTTAAGTGTTTTAATAACTTAGATGGCAATGTCAAAACATGTTATGAGAGAAAACTAAGGGCATTTCAAATGCATCTTTAATGTCTGAGAGTATCTTGGAAGATGCCAGATGTTAGCAAGGAAGCTGCCAGACTTTCCCATTTAACACACTGAGGTGCCCTGTCAGACAGAGAGCCTAGGGCTAGATGAAATATTGGTCTGACCTAGTATGACACCAATAATGTTCTTATGGATTGTGAATAAATAAAACCATGACATATATTGGATACTATGCTGGATGGCCACATGAATCCATCAAAAAGTATAAAAATTGAAAAGTAATTACAGAACATAAAATCACATTACAGTGTTTAAGAATCACAAGTGTGTATTCTGAGGAGGATGAGATGACATAAATAAACATTTTTAAAAATTAGAGACATTTGTCCTTTTCCCAGTTTATAGTCAATTTTTCCTGGACTAATGCAGACTTTTCATTCATCCTATGAATATTTACTAAACACGGACTATGTTCAAGTATAACCAAATGCAACAGAGTTACAGCAAAGGACAGGCAGGTTCAGTTCCTGCCCCCATAGCACTTATAGTCTAGGAAGGAAACAAAATTAAACAATCACACAAATAATTGCATATTGCAAATAGAGTACACACTGCAAAAGAGAACTTCCTAGTACTTTGAGAATGTGCAACTATGAAAAGCTTATGTTTCCCTTTGCTACTCATTAATACTGTCCCCATTTGTCCGCAACACAGGGAAGCCAGCCACAAAATACATTCAGTGATTGTTTTCATATTATAATCTGTAGGAAGCTTTTGCTTTTCTAAATATTTTCTGAATTAACTTCAAATTTTGGAGGACTATTTACAATGAAAATAATGTCATATACCCCATTATTATTGAGCTGTTTACATTTACTCTTATTTGATGCCTACAACAAACCTTATTAAGTTGCTATTACTAGTCCCATTCTACAGATGAGGAACCTGACCTCTAAAGTTTTTTGATTTAGTGTCTAGTCTTAAGGTCATATATTTATTTTTGGTTTTTCATTTATTTATTTATTTGTCTTTTTGAGACAAGGTCTCGCTGTACAGTTTAGGCTGACCTTGGGCTCACTTTGTAGCCCAGGCTGGTCTCAAACTCACAAGGATCCTCCTGCCTCAGACTCCCAAGTGCTGGGATTACAGGAGTGTGCCACCACGCCTGGCTTTTAAGGTCATATAGCTAAAATTGGTAGAATCTGGCATTTAAAAAAGGTTTGTTTTTTGGTGGGCATGAAAATACTTTTACCGTCCACACACGTTTTTCTCCCAATTCCTCCCCACAAGTCCTGACCATCCCAAGTTTGAGGTCTGACGGTATGACTCATTTCATGGACATCACCCACATTAAATACTATGCTTAAATGAAAGGAAATGGAGGAGGAGGCACAAGAATTGCAGAGTTCGAGCCCGGCCTGGGCTACATAGTAACCTAGTGAGGCCCTGCCTCAAAATAAAAAATAGCGTGGGGTTGCAGCTCAGTGCGACAGCCCTGGGCTCAATCCCCAATACCACACACATGTAAATAAATAAAATAAATAATAAAATCAAATTAAAAATTTAAAAATAAGCCGGGCGCGGTGGCGCACGCCTTTAATCCCAGCACTCGGGAGGCTGAGGTAGGAGGAGCGTTGTGAGTTCGAGGCCGGCTTGGGCTACAGCGCGAGCGCAAGGCCGGCCTGAGCTACACAGTGCGACCCTGCCTCAAAAAACCAGGGCTGGGAGTTTGGCTCAGTGACTTAAAGGCCTGTCTGACAGGCGCGAGGTTGTGAGTTTAATTCCTGGTGCCACAAAATAAAATAAAAATAAAAATAAAAGGAGCTGGGCCTTCATCTTTCTGCCTGAATTCTGCAGGATGTGGCCAGGCCTTGGGTCTTCAATTCTTGTGCACAGAGACAAAGAAGATGGCTAAACCCACGGTGGAAACGCGTCGTGGCCTTTAGGTTTTCCCGCGTCTACAAAGGAAGGCGAGCGAGTTTGTTTCACCTTTCACCTGACTTCCGCTCATGCCACACTTCAACATGGCTACAGGTGCCTAAAGTCAGGATTGGAAGGCGCGCCTCAGCGCAAAGCCCCAGGTACCCGGATGTTGCCCGCGTTGTGGCTTTTTTTTTTTTTTTCTTTCCCGAAGCTTCTTAACTTCATTCCTCTTACTCCAACCCTGCTTCCACTAATTTCCAAAGCACAGCTTCGCTTTCCGGCATAAAAAGCCCATTGCGGGCCTCCGTAGGACGGTCACCCTCCGACCTCGTCTCTCATTGGTTGTGGGAGAAGTGGGTGGGTTAAACAGGAGCCTGAGGAAGAGGGCGGCGGCGGCGGTGGTGACGGATCGGACCCGGGTGACAGGATGGTGAGCACTACAGCAGCATCCGCGATAGAGGCCTGGCTTTTGGCTGAGGCGCTGTGTCCCTGGGACCCATGAGTCGAATCAGGGCGTGTGCTTGGGCTCCCAGAGACCCTGATGTGCGCGGCCGAGGTGCCTGCCTGGGGAAGGCCCGGGAGAGGAGGGGTAGGGAAGGGTGCGGCCGGCCGTGGTCCCGCCGCCTTTCCTAGGCGCCCAAGGAAGACCTAGAGGAAGCAGGGTCCCTCCCAGCTGCTCGTGTTGTCACGAGATCTCTACGCCCGAACTGGGGAAGGCCTTCGGGCCTGTAACTGGAGCGTCCCCAGGAAAGGGACACAGTCTTCCTCCATTTCCAAACATTTCCCTATTCTATTCCAACAACAACAACAAATTTTTTTTTTCTTTTTTTTTTGCTGGTTGGGAAGTGCTGGTTACTACACCATGTGCTGAAAGCTGGCCTCACGATGCAAAACGGGAAGCGGCAGGACAATTCACTACCTATTTAGGTTTGCCATCCAGAGAGGAAATGAATCCCCTTCTTCCCTCTGAAATGAAGTGCGGCTACCTCTGGAATGTGGTGGTGTGCACGCAGAGGCCAGGGTTTAGCGCATAAAGAGCTAGAGCTACTGGTTTCTTCTGGATGCTACTAACCCTTCCAGCAGGATTCCTTCATGGTGTGTGAATTCCTCTAAAGTGTTTGGATACTTTTGTGAATTTGTGCGTTTCGTTGGGTTTAGGACCAATGTTAGTGCCTAGGGGTGTTTGGGGAACGTTCATTTGTACATCCCATTTCTCCAGTACCCCCCAACCAGCTTCCGACCATCATCCCTCCACCCTCCAGTAGGTTGCTGCGCCTGAGACCTTCCTACATAAAAACTGGGGTGCTGCGAGTGGCGATGGCTCACAGCTGTGTGTTATTCAAAACGGCCCTCCCCGCCCCCCCTCCCGAAAGTGCCTTGGGCCTTCTAAAAAGTCAGCTGTTTCCAAAAGAACAGCTCTCTGGTTTTTTGTGTTGCTGGTGGTAAACTGTTAAGGAACTTGTATCTCTGATAGGCACCCATTGCATTTTTATTTTTATTTATTTATTCTTTTTTTGTGTGTGTGGCACCGGGAATCGAACTCACAGCTTCGCACCTGCCAGACAGGCATTTAAGTCACTGAGCCAAACTCCTGGCCCTACTGTTTTGAGGCAGGGTCGCACTATATAGCTCAGGCTAGCCTTGTGCTCACGTTGTAGCCCAAGCCGGCCTCGAACTCACAATGCTCCTCCTACCTCAGCCTCCCGAGTGCTGGGATTAAAGGCATGCACCACCATGCCCAGCTAAATTTTTAAATTTTGAGACATGATTTCTCTAAGTCAGCCAAGCTGGGTTTGAACTTGAGGTCCTCTTGCCTCGGCCTCCCAGGGTTCTGGGATTGCATGCATTGCCACTATGCCTGGCTTCTTTAAATATTTTATTCTCTCTTGATTTTTTTCTTTCTTCCAAAGAGACTCTAGTTAACAGTAATTTTAGACAAGTATTTTTGTCCAAGAGAAAAGAAACAATTACTTCCATGATTCCGTATTCATGTTTCTTAAGTTGTTTTGAGAGGTGAACACATTTTTAGGATTAGTTGTACTGTAACATTACTCTTTGTAATGAAAAAAAAATTGGGTGAAATTTAGCATCAGCCAATTCTTTTATAAGTAAAAACATTTATTTAGCAAAGGACTCAGAGGTATTTCAGAGGTGCAGTGTCCAAAGTATATGAGCAGCAAATTTAGAAATGGAAAAGGTCTAATTTTAACTGGATGAATGTGTTGGTTTTTATTATCTTTGTCTTTATTGTTAGATGATATTTTTATTACTGGATTGTGTATTCATGGTACTGTATGACATTTTCCATAAAAAATAGAAACACCGGGACCTGGGATATAGCTCAGTAGCACAGCACCTGCCTGGCAGGCGCAAGGTTCTGAGTTCAATCCCTGGTACCAAAAGAAAAAAAATTAATGATAATAATAATAATGATAATGACAACAGCACAGCATAGTTTCTCACTATTAGAACTTTGAATATATGAGAATTAAAATTAATATACTTGAGAGATAATTAAACCCCAAGAATCCAGAAACTGTTAGCCTATAAGCTATCACTGGTGAAATTTTCAAATTGTCTCATAAAAATCTAAATTAATTTATTTTATATAATCTTAAAGTCTCAACAGAAGAGAAAAGTGATGTAAGTCAACATGAATAAGATTAGGAAAAATTGCAGGGCATGGTGGCACATGCCTATAATCTCAGCACTCCAGTACTTGGGAAACTGAGGCAGGAGGATTGCTGAGTTTGAGGCCACTGTGGGCTACATATTGAGTCCAAGACCAACCTGAACTATATATAATGAGACCCTGTCTCAAAAAAACAAAACAAAAAGATTTGGAAAAATAGAAAAAATTGGCAAGACAAGTTTATTTTGAAAAGTACTATTTGTGCGTTTGTGTCATGTTTTAAAATACAGCAAATGGTTCTTTTGGTATTTGAGCACAGCTGATTTTTAACATTTTCTTTCATAACACTCAGAAATCATTAACAATTTTTGCATATTTATTTGGTTTTTTTTTTTTTGTTCTTTATTTCTTTTTGTTGCTTTCTTTTAACATTGGTCATGTTTCACCCTTTTTTTTTTTTTATCCCCGTCTGCAATCAACTTCTTCATTCCACTAAGGCTGGGCACAGAGTAAGTTTCTTCTCTTAGCTCCTACTAACGGTGGTTGGGCAGCTGATTTCTGACTGGGTTTCTCACCCTTTTAAGGTCTATCTCATAAGTAACCAAATTCCCATGCTTTGTTTGGGTTGTTTTCTTGTATGAATTTAATGCCTTTCCAGGATCGTTTGCTGTTTTAAAGAACTACATAATTTATGTCTGACCTGATTTGTCAAAGTGTGGAATTTAGGCAAGAATGCTCCTCAACATACATTATGTGACGGTATTTTATCACCAGCAGGAAAACAGGATTCTGTATGAAGATTTTTAATTAATTTGAAATAATTTCTGTATGGTGATTTGTACAATTGTTTTAGACTATTAATTTGGGGTACACTTGGAGAGAATGCACAGTAGTTTATAGAATGTAAGTTATCAGTCATTATAAACTACCATGTCTCTAATGTTCTTTCCAGTACCTTTTGATTGAAGAGCTTATTGAGTTTGTTTTTTATGTAGAAATCGGTTTTTACCTTTTTTTCAAATGTCAGCTATACACGTGTCTTGGTTACTTTTTACTCGTTGCTGAGACAAAACACCTGACACACAAACTAGGGAAGGGAAGGTTTATTTAGCTTACAGTTTTTGGAGGTTTCAGTCCACAATTAGCTGGCTCCAAGGCAGGGTGGCGTGGCACAGGAACAACACTTCAAGGCAGCAGCTGAGCAAAAGCAGCCAGAGTAAAAAAGGGGGGCCGAGCAAGCCTCTTCTCCTCCTTTCTATAGTACACAGGACCCCCTCCCCCCCCGCAGGGTGGGTGTAGCATTCACAAACATCCTTGCCTTCCTTTGCACAGAATGAGGATGCTTACCAAGTAAGACCCCTGGCTCCCTGCTGAGTCTCTCAGCTAAACTTTTGACCTTCTCAAATTGACACAATAGCCAGGTAACTGCTTGTGCTGTACACCCCAAGATGTAGAGCTGCTGAGTTACTTAATTAAGCTTCTAGACTTCTCAAGTTGACACAATGTATAAACCCTAACAACATGTTAACTATATACATCAATCCATATCCCCCTCTAAAATGAAGATTATTCGTTATCAGCATACTTTTATATTGATTACCAATGAGGGTAAAAACTTCATAGTTGTTTTTAGTCTCACAGGTGTTTTGTTCCCTAAAATCTGTCTGGAAACAATCTGGGTTATTGGTCAATATTGGTTGAAATTATTCTTTATTTCAACCAATATTTTGTGTTACTCTATGTCCTGATACAGTTCCTTTCCTTTGCGATAATTTTTATTTTTATTGCCAGATAAATCAAGCTTGTTTTTGGAGTCATTTTATTTTCACATATTTTGTTTTGTGATTAATTCCAATTTACAAAGTTTGTGATAGCAAAACTAGTTTGTTTTATACTATTAGATATTTAATGTTTTCTTTGATAATATTAAGAAATAGCCATGTCTCTAAAAGTAGTTAAAGAACATGTCTGTTTATGAGTGGGATGTCTATAATGCAAACCATCCTATATAGAATGGAGGTGCTAACTAATCAACATGAAAAAAATCCATCCTTTGAAGGACAGATACTATTTTAAAATAAGCTTTATAATATTTTCTGTTAAATGACTAAATTAAAGTAACATTACCATATTTCTCAAATCATGAAATTTAATGAGAATGGAGATTATATTTTTATATTTTAAGTGTAAAATGTATTTTTGTCATCTGAGACTGTGTTGCAAATAAACCCTTCTTGCTAAATTCATTACTTATTTAGCTGCCTTCTCTATGTTAATGCTCTAATGAACGTGAAATATTGTGGAAATGTTATTTTTTAAGTTTGGGAACTATACTGAGGGCTAGACAGTTTTAATTCAGGAAATAAAAATGAACAAGGAATTTTAATGAAGAAAACTAAAGATCAAAGATCATAATTTAAGCTGGGCGTGGTGGTATAGGCCTTTAATCCCAGCACTCTGGGAGGCAGAGGTAGGAGGAGCTTTGTGAGTTTGAGGCTGACTGGGGCTACAACGTGAGTGCAAGGCCGGCCTGAACTACGTAGTGCGACCCTGTCTCAAAAAACTAGGGCTGGGAGTTTGGCTCAGTGGCTTAAATGCCTGCCTGGCAGGTGCAAGGTCGTGAGTTTGATCCCCGGTGCCACCAAAAAAAAAAAAAAAAAGATCATAATTTAACAGCACGTTTGTCTGTTGAAACTCTGAAACATAGGCTGTTTTTTATGCCACTGTGATGTATGGCTAATAGTTTGAAGTAATAAAAATGGTAAATTTTGACCACTATTCTCTAAATAGTCAAGACACTTAAGTTCAGAATTATTCTTTTTTCTTTATCACATTTTTAAAAATTCTTTAGTAATGTTTCTGGAATTAATGCATAAGCTTTATATTACAACTGCAGAAACATGAACTACCCTATTGGTCTTCAAAAATGTCTCCTAGCACCACAAAAAAAGCCAAAATAAATTCTAAATGGGGCATGGTAGAGCACGCCTATAATCCTCATGTTTTGGAGGCTGAGGCAAGAGAATCTCTGCAGGAGTTTAAGGACAGCCCGAGCTATATAGTGAATTTAGGACCAGCCTGAACTACATGAGACCCTGTCTCAAAAAAAAAAAAAAAAAAAAAAAAATCCCCCCCACCCAAGTAAAACACATTCTGAGTTTCATAGGGCCCAATACTATATACACTTATGTTTTTGCTTTATTCAACATACTTTATGGGTATCTAAATGAATCCGTTAAGAATGCTTAACTCAGTGCCATAAATGTCTGCCTGGCAAGTGCAAGGTCGTGAGTTCAATCTCCAGTATCCAAAAAAAAAAAAAAAAAAAAGAATGCTTAATTTTATTCTTGGTAAGTAGAAAGATTACCCGTATTGTGTATGTGCAACTTTTTATGACTACAAGGAGATAAAATTAATTTAGAACACATTACATTACCATGTTTGTTTAATGGTCATGATAGAAACTGTGAGTAACTTCTACTCTGTTGGGTTCTGGAATCTCTGGTGAGTTTAACTTTAAAGGGGAGTTATGGGAGAAGAATGTCTTGTTTGGGCCTCATATTTAATATTACTCTTTATCTCACCTTTACACTTTAAAGTTGGTGTTGGTATTAGGAGACCTGCACATCCCACACCGGTGTAACAGTTTGCCAGCTAAATTCAAAAAGCTCCTGGTACCTGGAAAGATTCAGCACATTCTCTGCACTGGAAACCTTTGTACCAAAGAGAGTTATGACTATCTCAAGACCCTGGCTGGTGATGTTCATATTGTGAGAGGAGACTTTGATGAGGTGATGTATTTCCCCTTCCTTTCCCAAACATTTCCCTTTTAGTTCTTAATATAAGCTTTATCATTTAAACCAGGGTTGTCAACTGATAAGATCTCACTCCCTGCCTTTACTTAAATTTTCCAAATATAACATTACAAATCAAATATTTTTTATCTGAAAAGCTTGGGATCAGAGTGTTTTGGATTTCAGCTTTTGGATTTTTTGACCAGGGTGGCCTTTGCCCTGAGCTACACCCCAAAAGCTTCCTTATTTTGAGACAGGGTCTTGCTGAGTTGTCCAGGCTGGGCTCGAACTTCTCATCCTCCTGCCTCAGCCTCCCAATGTGCTGAAATTACCATGTCCACCATGCCCAGAATATTTGCATATATATGACGAATATCTGAGGATAGGACCCATGTTTAAATGTACAATTCATTTATCTTTTTTCCATCTATACCTTATACTCTTAACCTGAAGGTAATTTATAAAATTTGGGGGGGCAGTGACTGGTAATCTAATTCAGAATCTCATGCTTGTCAGGCAGGCACTGCACCACTGAGCTAAATCCCCAGCCCTAAAGTATTTTTTAAGTGCCTGCATTTTGATCATGGCCTGACACATGATGCCAGGTATGAAGTTTCTATCTTTGGTATCATGTGGGCACTCAAAAAGTTTTAGATTTTGGAGCAATTGAGATTTTGGATTTTTGGATTAGGGATATTCAACCTGTACTGTATTTCCCTATCCCTTTTTGGCTTTGATACTCTTTTATGTAGTGCGTCATTTAATGTTGCTGTTATTACGAATTTCTTACTGCACTATCTCCAGTACCCTATTCAAACCACCGCATAACTCCCCCATGTTCCAGCTTCCTGGTTCTGAATTTGCTCCTTCTGGTTTTGGCACTCCTCTGCTGACAGCCCTACCAAAGCTGCCTTTCTCAAGGCTTGGCTTTGGAGAGCAGGAGGGAGTGAGAGAACTGTTGTGTACCTTGAATGTGGTCGAGCTTACAATCCTGTTGGTTGGCATTTGCAATGCACACTAAAAAGGATGATTTTATTGTATGTAAATTATACTTTCACAAAGCTGACTTGTTAAAGGAAAGAAAAGAATAAGCAGCTATAAGTCCCAACTTTGCCCACTGTTAACAAGATTTTTGAGAGATTATTTCCCTTGACACTTAGTAATATCGGAATAGATAATTCAACCCCTGCTTAATGCTAACATTATGATTTAGAATGATAAACCTGATTCCACTATGGAAAATCTATATCGTATTTCTGGGAATATAAGCTATTGCATTATTTCAGTTATTGTTTTTAATAGAGTTCCTTTATGCCAAAGTGAATGGACATAGTATGTTCTGCTTTTTAAAGGGGGTTTTAAAAAGAGTTTGCATAAACTGTAGGTAGTATGGAAGTTTCTGAAAGACCAGGGAAGTTAAGAAGAAAAGCGGCAAACTTCTTGTTAATAATTAGGATATAGGTCTGTTTTATTAAATATATATTAAGACTTCTGTCTCTGTCATGTTAAGGACAGTTTAGGTCAGGCATGATGGCAGATGCCTGTAATCCTAGCTACTTGGAAGACTAAGGAGGATTGAAAGTTTGAGCCCCGCCTGGGGAGCTTAGCAAGAGACTATCTCAAAAAAAAAAAACAAAAAACCTGAAGGTGTTGGTCAGTACTCTTCAGTACTTTAAAAAAAAAGTTTGATTAGCAAGAGTTACATTTTTTCTAATTTGCTAAATTCACAAAGCCTGGAGCCCTGCTATAAGAGTTTGAATGTTTGGGCCAAGAATATAGCTCAGCGGCACAGTACCTTACTGGCAAGCACAAGGTCCGAGTTCAATTCCTGGTACCAAAAAAAAAAAATATTTGGATGTTAGCTCAACCACGTACAGCCATGAAACCTTGGACAAGTTATTTTAATGTCTTTGTGCCTCAGTTTCCTCATCCATAAAGCAGGGATCATTACTCTTAGAGCCTAGGATATAACTTGAACATACTCTAAGTTTACAGATCATGTGCTTTAGGTAAAGGAAAACTGCAAGTTTAGGGGAATAATTATTCTTTACAGCATGCCTCAAAGAGCCCTATTTTATGGAAGTAAACACAATAAAGGGATTGCTTAATCGATTCCAGTTTATATTTGAATAATCGTGGGGTTTTTTTTCTTTTTTGGAGGGGGTTACTGGGAATTGAACTCAGGACCTCAAGCTTGCCAGGCAGGTGCCATGCCACTAAGCTAAATCCCCAGCCCAAATAATTGTGTTTTAATGCCGGGAGTTTGGCTCAGTGGCTTAAATGCTTGTCCAGCAAGCACGAGGTTGTGAGTTCGATCCCTGGTGCCACACACACACACAAAAAAAATAATAATAATAATTGTGTTTTAAGCATAAGGGAAATATTTTATACTAACAAGAAAACAAATATGTATAAATGTATTTGTTGTGGGGTGCTGTATCAAGACGTTCATAAGAGTATTTAAAGACTAATATTTTGGAATATCAGCATCTCTAAAATACGTATTTTCTTTTGTCTGTTTCTTATGTTAGAATCTGAATTACCCAGAACAGAAAGTGGTGACTGTGGGACAGTTTAAAATTGGTCTAATCCATGGACATCAAGTTATTCCATGGGGAGATATGGCGAGCTTGGCCCTGTTGCAGAGGCAGTTTGATGTGGACATTCTTATCTCAGGACACACACACAAATTTGAAGCATTTGAGCATGAAAATAAATTCTACATTAACCCAGGTTCTGCGACTGGGGCATATAATGCCTTGGAAACGTAAGTAATGTACAATTTAGGAATTTGGGGGCTTTGGTAAGGTTAGTAACTGCATGGGTGACATCTCATAAAAGAGAAATGTTAAAAAAAAAATGTAACCTTTTAAATAATTCTATCCTTTTTGGTTGATCTTCTTTTGATAATTTTTTTTAATGTAACAGATATTTTTTCTTGAGTCCAAATTGTTGTCTTCAGTTAATCTTAGAAATTTATAGTGCTTATGGTTTTTAGTATAAACTGACTTTTTTTTCTTCCAGAAATATTATTCCGTCATTTGTGTTGATGGATATCCAGGCTTCTACAGTGGTCACTTATGTCTATCAGCTAATTGGAGATGACGTGAAAGTAGAACGAATCGAATACAAAAAATCTTAAAGCCAGGCCTGTCTTGATGATTTTGTTTGTTCTTCATTCCCTCGTTCAAGTAATCATTTAAGAGCCACACAACTGCATCACTTTTGTAATACTTTGCAGTAAAATATAATACATCTTCTCTGCTAGTATATAATTACTCTGTGCTTCTTGTAAACTATAAGAATATAATTAGTTTACATTACAGTATATGGCTTATGAAAAAATCTACCACACAGTAAATGGTCACATGTTAAGAAAAATTTATCCTTCAAAGTTGGTATTTGGACTTTATTACAAAATAGTGCATGAAGAGAAAGAATCTAGACTTTCTGTATACATTTTTCTCTTCTCCAGTACTAAATGTTTACCATTCATTTATAATTTCTTGATAACCTGTGTTTAATTTTTAAAAACATAAAAATTTAGAGACCAAATGAAACTGTGTGGATATAAGTATTAAAGTGAAGTCAATGAGATGACCTTTCAGAGCTCTCTTTTCTGTGTCATAATGTTAACCTCATGTTTTATTTTCCAAATAATATACCAGATTGACATATTAAATTAGCACTGGTTCTTCATACTATTGCTACTACCATTTTTCAAGATTTAACAAAAAATTTTAAAACAAAAAAACGAACATTTGGCTGGAAAGCACACTAAAGTGAATATGTAATATAAAGAATTCTCTCATCGCCAGGTATGGTGGCTCACACTTGTAATCTGGGCTGCTTGGTAGGTTGAGATAGGAGGATCACAAATTTGAGGTCAGCCTAGGGAGACCTTGTTTCTGAATTTAAAAAAGAGCTGGAGATGTAGCTAAGTCATTGAGTAGCCTGGGTTTGATCTCCAGTACCACCAAAACATCCTCTCATCAGTGCAACTATTCTCAACTAAATCTAGTTTGAGTGATAGTTTTTATGAGGCAA
>RJWM01010155.1:25293-55971 GCA_004363535.1 Dasyprocta punctata
GCGTAAGCCGCTGAGCCAAACTCCTGGCCCTGGTTTTTTGAGGCAGGGTCGCACTATGTAGCTCAGGCCGGCCTCACACTCGCGTTGTAGCCCAAGCCGGCCTCGAACTCACAACGCTCCGCCTACCTCAGCCTCCCGAGTGCTGGGATTAAAGGCGTGCGCCACCACGCCCGGCTTTGTTTTACATTTTTAAATTGTATTCAAGTCACAAACATTCATTGAGCACCTTCCTTGCAAGTCATGGTGTTATCTCTGCCAAATGTGATTCTGTATTTTTCAGCCCAGTCAAGAAAATACTTGTAGACTATCCCAATGTTGCCATATTAGGATTTATTGTAACAGAAACAGTTATATAATGCATTTGTCATATTTAAAGAAAAATAATTCAATTTTAAGTGACAAGAAAAATTCTAATTTACCTAGACAAAAATACAAGCATATAGTACACATAAATTCTATTACACAAATGGAACTGGTACATAAAACTACATCAGACTAATTACAATGTTATGAAAGTTTCTAAACAAACCAAAACAGATGACTGAATGGTGAATAACACTATCCTACACACAGAGGGCATAATTTATGACCCCTTTGGCATAATACCTGGGTATCAGCTGCTGTTTAATTTAAGGAACAAGACTATCAGGTTAACATTAGATGTTCTCCCTGTTCTTCAATGGACATTGATTGCATACATTTATTTAGTAGATCATCTTCCTTTTTTTCTTCATTCATGTATGACCCAGAATCATTTGAAGAAACTGAAGGAAAAATAGCTCGTCAGTTTTGAAAATAAAGTTTGAAATACAACTTACAAAGTGACCAGACTTATGCCTTTAGCAAAGACAAAGTGCCTGGGCTGGGCATGGTGGCGCATGCCTGTAATCGCAGCACTTGGGAGACTGAGGCAAGAGGATCATTGTGAGTTTGAGACCAGCCTGGTCTACCAAGTGAGCTCAAAGCCAGCCCGAACTGCACAGCGAGACCCTGTCTCCAAAAGACAAAAAAAAAAAAAAGACAAACTGCATATAATTTTCAGGTTTTAGTCACCTCCTTTTGCTCCAAATCTCTTAAAGATTCACAGAACTATATTCTAATCAAGGATCTGTATAGGAAATTCTCTGAGTATCACATTCCTATAGATTTTCCAAATCTTTTGATTAGGGAGATGTTAAAATGGTCAGTCATAGCCTTCAGTGTCTCCATTGTCCTTTAGTTTCTTCCCTCAGGGCCATAGTGACGTTTTCCCATGTGGGCTTTCTTTCTTCCTTTTTTTTTTTCTTTTTCTTTTTTTGGTACCAGGGATCAAACTCACAACCTCGTGCTTACCAGGCAGGTGCTTACACCAAGCTAAATCCCTGGCCCTATTTTTTTGAGACAGGGTCTCACTGTGCAGTTCAGGCTGGCCTTGAACTCACTTTGTAGCCCACACTGGTCTTGAACACACAATGATCCTTCTGCCTCAGCCTCCAGAGTGCTGGGATTAAAGGCATGTGCCACCACACCCAGCTTTGTCTATGTTTTCTCTACCTGTTCTTTGAGAACCACTTACTTTCTCCTGTGCATTTCCCCTCCTTTCTTGAGGAGGCACAGTATGATATTGGCATCAGAGCTGGATGACTGAATTCAATTCAGAAGCCTAACTTCCTCTCTGCCACTGTAGTAGTAACTAGGAAATTATTTAACTTCTATGTAATACTTTTCTAGTTCTAAGAAATACTTCTGAGCCGGGCGTGGTGGCACACGCCTTTAATTCCAGCACTCGGGAGGCTGAGGTAGGCGGAGCATTGTGAGTTCGAGGCCAGCTTGGGCTACAAGGTGAGCACAAGGCCGGCCTGAGCTACGTAGTGCGACCCTGCCTCAAAAAACCAGGGCCCGGAGTTTGGCTCAGTGCCTTAAGCGCCTGCCCTGGCAGGTGCAAGGTTGTGAGTTCAATCCCCGGTGCTGCAAAAAAAAAAAAAAAAGAAAGAAATACTTCTGATTCTTCAGTCTGCTTTCCTGTTCTGCCTTTTTCATTTTGTACTATTTTATAGTTGTGACCTAAGGGTCCTTTATGCAGATCCTTCCAAAGCCTGAATTAGTCTTGGGTTCCATCTGAAAAATGTTGATAATCACCTGCTTATCTTGCTTCTGCTGGTTTGTTGAATATCAAACAAAATAGTATAAGTGATATTTGCCTTTTATAAAGTACTAGATGCTGTACAAAACGTGTTGTCCATCCAAAAATGGTACTATCTCATAAAAAGAGTGTGATGACTTGAAAAGGCTATGTTTGTGGATCTGGGTTCTGATGGTTTTATTCTCTGTGAAGTCTCTGGCCTTGATATTGATATTGTAAATTTCTTTCTTCAGAATTAGAAATACCTTGAAGCTGGCCGGAGATTTAGCTCAGTGGTGTAAGTGCCTGCCTGGCAAGCATGAGGTCATGAGTTCAATCCCTGGTACCAAAAAAAAAATACCTTGAAGGGCTGGGGATGTAACTCAGTAAGACAGCACCTACTTAGCAGCATGAAGCCCTGGGTTCAATCTTAACTATACCAAAAGGAGAAAAAGAAATGCTTTGAATCTCACTTCCTTGAGAAGTATGTTTTTGTTTTTGTTTTTTTTTTTCGAACAGAGTCGTGCTATGTGGTTCAGGGGCTGGCCTTAAACTGTCAGTCATCTTCCTGCCTCAGCCTCCTGGGTGCTGGGATTACAGGCATGTGCCACCAAGTCTGTCCCAAGCACCATGTTCTTATAAATGAAAGCATAAACTGTTTCATGTTTAGTATTTATATCTGAAACAATCAAAGCAATTCACATTCTAAAACTTTTAATGTCTTCAAAATGAAACGATCTGGCTTAATAATTCTTAAACATAGTATCTTCAAAAGTGCATATGTGTATCTTTAAATTTCATATTTACCTGATTGCATGAACAGTTTGCTTGGTCTTCTGAAAATCTTCAGTGACTTACATCTTATTTTAGATGCATATCCAATTTTTAACCTATGACAAAGATATTTTAGTTGTAGCCAGCAAAGTGAACAGCTGTCTAATGCATACAGAAGACCACACAAATTCTTTTCATTAGCTTGTAAAATTATCAGAGACCATTTCAGCTGCCAGTTATTAACCCGACAATGCAAAACGATTATGGCATAATTTGAATACTCAGGCTTTCTCTTTTTACCTCCTACCTTTTTTGCTTTACAGTAATTCCCTGTGCAGAAGCAACTATATATTTCTTCTTTTAGAAATATTTACATTATTTTGAATTTAAATGGGATCATATTAAAGAGGTCAGTCTATATTTCTGGTTAATCAAGAAGTTTTTACAATTCCACAAAATATACTGTAAAAGAAGTGGCATATCCCATTCAGCTCAGTGGAGAAAGTAAGATTCTTTTGTGTGCAGGGGGTAGCTCAGCAGCACAGCACCTACCTGGCAAGGGCAAGGTCCTAAGTGTGATTCCCAGTACCAAAAAAAGAGGGACCAAGGGCTGGGGATTTAGCTCAGTGGCTCAAGTGCTTGCCTGGTAAGCATGAGGCCATGAGTTTGCTCCCCAGTACCAAAAAGAAAAAAAAAAAAAAAAAGAGGGATCCTTTTGTACTTTTTGTCCATCCTATTCTGAGTTTAGTAAAGTGAACATATTAGGGACTACAAATTTTAATGTCAGCTGGGCGTGGTGGCACACACCTTTAATCCCAGCACTTGGGAGGCTGAGGTAGGAGAAGCGTTGTGAGTTCGAGGCTGGCTTGGGCTACAACGTGAACGCAAGGCTGGCCTGAGCTACATAGTGCGACCCTGCCTCAAAAAAAACTAGGGCCGGGAGTTTGGCTCAGAGGCTTAAGCACCTGTCTGGCAGGTGCGAGGTTGTTAGTTCAATCCCCGGTGCCGCAAAAAAAATAAATAAAAAATAAATAAAAAATCTAATGTCATTTAGCTAACCTACAGATAAAATTGGGTAGATTTCCTCCCTTTTAAATCCTAAGAAACAGGCCGCATGGTGGAACACGCCTGTAATCCCAGCACTTAAGTGGTGAAGGCAGGATTGTGACTTCAAGGGCAGCCTGGGCTACATAGTGAGACTCTAGCTCAAAAACCAAATACGCATGGTGGTGCATGCTGGTAATCCCAGCACTCTAGGAGGCTGAGGCAAGAGGATCACAAGTTTGAGTTCAGCCTGGGCAACCGAGTGATGTAGTGAAACCTTGTCTCAAAATAAAGGATTCAGGATTTAGGTTAGTGAGAAAGCCCTGAGTTCAATCCTCAGTGATTTAAAAAAAAAAAAAAAAAAGCCACAACAACAAATAAAACCTCATAAGAAACAAACCCTTCTTTGTTTCTCACTGGTCGCCAAAGAGAGTGCTGGATGATCATTTCAGGTGTAGACGCAGCTGTGCTGCTTGAAGAGTCCTCTCTTTCCCGCTGGTGTCGCCATGTAGTGCAAGGATAATGCTGCTTCTGTGAGTACCTCGAGCTGAGGCGACTCTTGTGATGAATGAGGACACCTGCCATACAAATCACCTCTGTTAGAAGACTCACTGCACGTGACAGCTAAGAAGGAAGTAACTGGAGTCACCTGCCTGGCTTTAGTGAGCTGCGCTGAATCACGTTCATGTACTGCCCCTTCATTAATGTCCTCAGATAGTTTGCGTTATAGATCTTAGCAATGCTACACAGGTAACGCTTCTGGCCCATGGTGAGATCTGGATGCTAAAAGACAGAATAAGAGGATTTGTCGAGAACAGGTGGCAATCTTCCTTATCCGAAAGGATGTACGTTTAAGCGAAGTACCATCTCTACCTTTTACTGAAGCAAATTCTATGGTAACTTTGCCAAAAGAGAAATAGCCATTTAAAGAAAGCAAGTGAGCTGGGCATGGTACACACCTGTAATTCCAGCTACTCCAGTGGCTGAGGCAGGAGAATTCCAAGTTTGAGCCTAGCCTGAGCAACTCAACAAGACCCAGTCTCAAGTAGATGAAAAGGGCTGGGACCATAGCTCAGTGGAAGAGCACTTGCCTAGCATGTGGGAGGCCCAAGGTTCAATCCCTGAACTTCCCCACCAAAAAAAAAAAAAATACAAAAGTTACTTCTCTTGTCATTGTACTCAAGTGACTCAAATGTCCTATGAGCTTTGAACACCCACAACCCTAGAGGAATAAGCAAGGAGTAATCTATTATTGTAACAGCAAGTTTTAGTTCCCATGTACCTCATAGGGGAATCTTGCATTCTCTCGCTCACTTGCTGTCTTTTTTTGGTTACTATTTTCTTTTTTGGTACAAGGAATCAAACTCAGGGCCTTGCACTTGCCAGACAGGCACTGTGCCGCTGAGTTACATCCCTGGAGCAAATCTTGCATTCTCAATGTGATTTCTGAGGTATAAGGTGATACCTAAAAAGAACCTATTACTCTAGTTAGTCTCAACTACAGAAGTAGTCTTTTCCAGAAGAATAACTATCTGTAGGACATACTGAGCTAAAGTATGTTGGTCTCTAATCTAAGTAATTCTGACCAGTGTACTTTTTGATTTTGAAGTTAATGTTTAAGATGTGAGACCACAATATATTTGTGTATATATATATATGCATAGAGTTTACCAAATAGGTAATAAATCCAGATAAAAATCAAAATGTTGGCCAGAAAATTTTACCAGTGTACGTAAATCATTAAATAATTCACATATTCACATTGCTCTAAAGATAATACTTCTAGCAGCTATGATTTTTTGTTAGTTTGGCTTTTTTGTTTTTTGTTTGTTTGCTTTTGAGACAGGGTCTTACTGTGTAATTCAGGCTGGCCTTGAACTCAGTATGTAGCCCAGGCTAGCCTCAAATTCATGGCTATCCTCCTGCCTCAGCCTCCCAAGTGCTGGGATTATTTGGTTTTTAGAGATAAGATCTCACTATGTAGTTCAGGCTCACCTTGAACTCACTATGTTGCCCAGGCTGGATATGAACTCATAGCAGTCCTCCTGCCTCAGCCTCCCAAGTGCTAGAATTACAGATGTGTACCACCATGTCCAGCTGCAGGTAGGATCTTTGTTTTTACTTTATTGTCAAGGCTGGTCCTGAACACATGGGCTCAGTGAATTCTGCCTCAGCCGTCCAAGTAATTGGGACTTCAAGTACATACCACTGGTCTTGTTTCCTACAGCTGTGACCTTTAGTACAGGTCAACAACTGCCAAATCCTATTGCCATTTTCTTGACCTGCTTTCATCTAATTTTGTATTCCTTTAAAATCTTGTGATTGAGTTTTCAACTCTAGAAGAAAATCTCAGTATCTTTTTAGTTGGAGCCTTGAGCTTCCTAAGTAAAAATACATTAAATCTGAAATATAAAGCTCTAAAAGAACTCTTATGATGGGGAACCTACAATCCTTGCATTTATTCATGAGTTTACCCAACAGGTATTTATTAACTTCTAGATAGTATGCTGGGTATATACTTTGTAATCAACAGTGCCTTAATCTCTAGTTAAGTAGTTTAATAAAAAGTTCAGCTCTAAATTTCAAGAATATTGACCTTTTTTTTCTGGTTTTAATTTTTTTTGAGACAAGATTTCTATGCAGCACAGGCTGGCCTCGAATTCACAGCAGTTCTGCCTCAGCCTCTGAAGTGCTGGGATTACAGATATGTGCCACGACGCCTGACAAAGAATACTAATATTTAAATTTTTTCTTGAGAATTAGTGCATAGCTCAGAGGTACAGTCCTTGCCTAACAAGCACAAGACCCTAGGTTTCTTCCTTGCTTTTGTGTGTGTGTGTGTGTGTGTGTCTTTTTGAGATAGGGTCTCAGTATGCAGGTCGAACTCACAACAATCCACCTGCCTCAGCCTCCCCAAGTGCTGGGATTACAGGCGTGTGCCACCACACCCACCTACACTCACTCTCTCTCTCACACACACACACACACACACACGCACACACACACACAAATTCCCCATTGGCATACCTTTAGAAAGGATGTGCCCATCATTGATTTAGAGATGTGAATTGTTTGAATGTGAGGAGTTTTCCATACCTCTTGCAGTTTGGCTATGTGTAAATTCACTTTGTGTCCATCTTTGATTCTGTCTGTAAGCAAGCATATTATTGTGAATTTCAGAGGCAAGAATTCAAGAAGTTTAATAATAATCTAAATGTTTACATTGTATCAACTATTATCCTGGAATAGTAATGAGTATTTTAAATCAGATGATAAATTGAAAGGTGCTATATGACATGCCCTTTGGTTGTAGAGCACACAAACACCTTGAGTAGACATGTCTCCAAAGAAGATGTACAAATAGCCAATGCGCACATAAGATGATGCTTGGTACCACTTATTACTAGGAAAATGCAAATTTAAAAAAAATTTTAAATTAGGATAACTATAAATCCATTAGGATAACTATAACCAAAAAAAAAAAAAAAGAAAGAAAGAAAGAAAGAAAATACTGGTTAAGATTTGGCGAAATGACATAAAACTAATGGATGAAAGTTTGAAGAATTAAAATACATATGCATGGTTTCAAAATCTAACCCCATGTTATTGAGAGGTGAAATGAGATGAATATGAGGAGAGTTTATTTAATGGCACACTGTACTGGAAATCTGAAGGCCTGTAGCAGATTTAAATTCTGGCTCTTACTATAATTTTTTAAAAGATTGTAAAATTACAAAATGCATATGTATCAAGTTTTAATATACTGTATGATGGGTGGATGAGGCAGTCCATTGTACCATTTCTTTCTCTGGATTCTCAGGCCTGGTTTGGCAGTGCAAGAACTCTGTAACATTAACAAATTCAGTACAAAGTAAATAATAATTTTAAAAAACTCCAAAATATACCTTTACAAAGGATAAAATAGCAATTTTACAATGGTAAAAGCTGCCAGACACCGGCGAGACCAAATGATCACAAGTGTCAATAAGGGACTAATCCAGGGCAGGTGTCTTGATCTGATGAGCCAGAACAAACTCCGTACCATGGTGTTCCTGCTGCAAGTGCACAACCTGAATCTTCTCAGAGGAACACCCATCAAACAGACTCAAACGGAGGGAAAACCTACAGAACTGGCCTCTATACTTCATCACTGTCAATGTCATGAAATATAAAGACTCACGAACTGTCCCAGATGTGGAAGCTAAGAAATATGACAACTGAATACCATGTATGAACTCAGATTTGGGGGGAATAAATGTCGTAAG
The DNA here is from genome assembly GCA_004363535.1 of Dasyprocta punctata. Classification (NCBI taxonomy): domain Eukaryota; kingdom Metazoa; phylum Chordata; class Mammalia; order Rodentia; family Dasyproctidae; genus Dasyprocta; species Dasyprocta punctata. The sequence continues at coordinate 33,478 of RJWM01010155.1, forward strand.
TGGAAAACTGAAAGTTTTTGATTTTGATAATTACTTTATGAAATTGTAAATGTAGTTAAATTTATTTTTTGTACTGAGGCTTGTACCCAGGGTCTTTGCATTGGGCTATATCCCAGCCCTTTTTTTATTTTTCAGACACTTCTCATTAAGTCACTAAGTTGCCCAGGCTTGATTTGAACTTGCAGTCCTCTGCCTCAGGTTCCCAGAGTGCTGGGATTAAAGGTGTCCACCATCACATCCAGCTATAGTCCCTTTTTAAACTTTTTTAAAGGAAATGTACTTGGAAATACTTTAGAGATAAAGGGGCATCTTGTCTCGCCAGATGTAGAGCACACATCTGTAATCTCAGTACTTGGGAGGCTGAGGCAGGACAGCCTGGGCTACATGTTAAAAAATTAAGGGGGCATCCTTTCTGCAACTCACTCTAAACAGTTAAGAATAAACATTAGATAGATAATATAGTTAACATTTGGAGAATCTTAAGAGATCCCAGAATTTTATCTACTAAGGTACTATTCTCATAACTTTGCTGTAAATCTGAAAGTCAAAACTTTAGAAATATAGTTTATTGTTAGGTGGAATAAAGTGTTAGTAAATAAGTTATTGAAAAGTGGGTTTTAGGCCAGGTGTGGTGGCACACACCTTTAATCCCAGCACTTGGGAGGCTGAGGTAGGAGGAGGGTTGTGAGTTCCAGGCCAGCCTGGGCTACAATGTAACTGCAAGGCTGGCCTGAGCTACATAGTGCGACCCTGCCTCAAAAAACTAGGGCTGGGAGTTTGGCTCAGTGGCTTAAGCACTTGCCTGGCAGGTGCAAGGTTATGAGTTTGATCCCCAGTGCCACAAAAGAAAAAAAAGAAAAAAAAGAAAAGTGGGTTTTACTCATTACCAGGAAGCCTGCAAAATTAAAGCAAATATAAAGTAGTACATGTGTATGAGAATGGAGAGGATCATGTCTCCCATTTATGAAACACTAGCTCTTCTTTTGTTTTTTGTCTTTTTTCTTTTTTTCTTTTTTTTTTTATTTGGTACCAGGAATTGAACTCAGGACCTCGCGCTTGCCAGGCTCCTCTTTTGCATAAGCAAAAATTTTCAATTATGTTCTATGTGGTCGTTATTGGAACATAATCTTGTTCCAGTTGATCTGTCAAAAAGAATACAAATAATATGGCTTTCTGTTTCAAAACATTAAAATAACAGAGGAAAAACTAGATCTTCTGACAAGAGTTGGCTGTATTTTTTATGTTAAATAATAGGATAAGACCTTAAGTCCCAATACAGAGGAAAACAAGCACTTGTTGAATATTAGCCTTTTTTTCCTGCAATTATATGTAGATGTACACTGTCCACTGTAGAACTGCAAACTAAGGAAAATAAAACCTCTAATAGCATCATCTAATTATTTCAAAGTATTCTGATATTTACCTTTCAAAGTTTTTACTTGAGTAGGATGATACTGTAGATAACTGTTGTTTTTGTTTTGATATTTAGAAATTTTGTTTGAATCTCATATACTGATAATAGATAAAAAATTTTTATCTTGGTCCACATCTAGATTATAATAATGATATCTTGTTATATAACAAGACTGGGTCTCACTATGTTTTTGTTTTGTTTTGTTTTTTTGTTTTTTGAGAGACAGGGTCTTGCTATAGAGTTCAGGCTGGCCTTGAACTCACTTTGTAGCCCAGGCTGGTCTTGAACTTTTGGTAATCCTCCTGCCTCAGCCTCCCAAGTGCTGGGATTACAGGCGTGCACCATCATGCCTGGCCTCACTATGTATTTCAAACTGGCCATGACCTCACTTTGTAGTCCAGGCTGGACTAGAACTCATGACAGTCCTCTTGCCTCAGCCTTCTAAGTAAGCACAGAGATTTGCTTATTTTTGTTTTCTGTTTTCTACATTTAACTATAATTCCAAAAACAAACATAACACTAGAGCTAGGTGTGGTTTTGCACAGCTGTTATCCCAGCATTCAGAGGCTGAGGCAGGAGGATCATTGTGAGTTCAAGACCAACCTGGGCTATAAAGAGTTCAAAGTCAGCCTGAACTGCATAGTAAAACTCTGTGGCACAGCACCTGCCTGGTGAATGCGAGGTTGTGAGTTTGATCCCCAGTACAAAAAAAAAAAAAGACGAAACTAAAAAAGACAAAAACAAAAATACATTTCATGTAATTCACTTGACTTTTTTTTTTTTTTTTTTTTTTCTTTGTGGCACTGGGGATTGAACTCACAACCTCGTGCCTGCCTGACAGGCGTGTAAGCTGCTGAGCCAAACTCCCGACCCTGGTCTTTTTGAGGTAGGGTCGCACTGTGTAGCTCAGACCAGCCTTGTGCTAGCGTTGTAGCCCAAGCCGGCCTCAAACTCACAACGCTCTTCCTACCTCAGCCTCCTGAGTGCTGGGATTAAAGGCATGCGCCACCACGCCGGGCTTATTTCCTTTATTTTAAATGAGAGGAAAGTATTAGCATTGAGATGTATTTTATGATCTCTGAAGCTGTTTATCTCAGCATTTCTTCTTTCAATCTGTAAGCGCCAGGCTGTGCTCTGGTTTTCAACCAACAGTTGTGAACAGTTTTAGAATCACTGCTAATTTTTAAAATGGCTGATGTGAGATTTACTTATGAAGGAGAAAGAGACTGTTCTTTGAAAATCTTAAAAACTAATCTGGCATGGCGGCACACACCTGTAATTCTAGTACTGAGCAGGTGGAGGTAGGAAGACTGTAAATTCAAGCCCAGCCTGGGTAACCTATTGAGACTCTGTCTCTGAATGTTAAATAATATTTTTTTTTTGAAAGAAAGGCCTAGAGATGTAGCTCCGTGGTAGGGTGCCCCTGGATTCCATTCCCTGTACTGAAAAAATAAAAAGACTACCAAGGATGCTAATACGGTCTAATTTTAAAACTCCATTGCGTAAGTAGTACAGGCAAATTATTATTTATAGCGATTATCTACTTTATATGTGCTACTCACCAGTACCTTTGGAACTGTAATAAGAACGTCCAGCTGATCTGTTTAAAAAAGATAGAAATAGTAGGTAATAATGGAAAGCTTTACAAGCACTGAACAACATATTCAAACAAAAAGGATGGTATTAATAAGCTTTTTACTTTGTATGTTTGTATCAGACGAAATATCCTGGAAATTTTCTGGTTCTACTGTTTGGAAGTAAGCTGAGACTTTTAACAGACTAGAAAAGGTTTTTGTGGTTTTTTGTTTTGTTTTGTTTTTTTCTTTTTGAGACAAGATCTCACTACGCAGTTTAGGCTGGCCTTGGGCTCACTTTGTAACCCAGGCTGGTCTCGAACTCTATGCTCCTCCTGCCTCAGCTTCCCAAGTGCTGGGATTACAGGTGTGCGCCACCACACCCTGATAGAAAAGATTCATTTTAAAGCCAGATTTGTTTTTACTTTCAGTAGCTTGGGCTTCTGGTAGCGCAAAGACTATCCTTTCAGGAGTAATTGAGATGTGCTGGAATTGATAAACTGCTCTGTAATGTTTCTAATTTTGTTCAAAGTCTTTTTTTCTCTTAAAACCCACTTCCTGCAGTTTATTCAATGACCATAAATTCCTTGATCTACTGATAGGATCCCGGACTCCATCAAGTGCCATGAAAAACAGAAAACTGTAAACAAATATAACAAAAACCAACAAACCAGGACCCCAGCCCATTTTTATAGTCTTCGATGGGGCGGGATATAACGGCCCCCGCCTGGAATCCCGCCGCCCCGGGAGACGGAGGCAGGAGGTTGGCACGTTGGGGACGGTCTGGGCACTTTGGGGAGGCCGTCTCAAAATCGTAAAGGGGTTGGGGATGTGGCTGAGCGTGAAGACCGTGGGTTCAAGCCCCAGTGCTACAGATACAGGGGTCTTCAATGGCAACGGGTATTACAGACAGCAACGTGGCACGTTTGCAGCAGCAGCCCCGGCCGCTCTCGCTGTCAGGGACACGGGAAGCCGGGACAAGGCCAGTGGTGTCGGCAACTCATTTCCTTCATCGTCCAGGAAAAGGATCGGCAGCGGCTGAAGGACTCGGGAACCTGCTCCGGGCAGGGCTCTCCGAATTCGCTGCGATGCGGCTGGAAGGCGCTGTCTCACACAGCTCCCGCAGCGCCCCCTGGGGCGCAGGAGGACGCATGCCGGTGCCTGTCGCAGTCCCGCGCCTCTGCACCAAAGCCTCCCCGCGCTCTCCCCAGAACTCTCGTCGGAAGTGAGGGCCCCCGGCCCAGCTCCCGCCCCGCTCGCCGCGGCCGGCGGGACCCGTCCGCGAAGGCAGCCGCGGCGCCCGCCTCCGCGGGGCTCGACCTGGACCGGTCGCCGCCCCCACCCTGAGGGGCCCCGGCCTCACCCGCCGCCGCTGCCGCCCTCGTCCCCAGCCGCTGCGGGCGGCTCCGCGAAAGAGCGGCTCTCCTTCCAGTCGGACCCAGAACCCCGGCCCGGCATCTCCCCGGCGCCCCGACCGCGAGCCGTGTGCGTGAGACGCTCTCCCTACTCTCCCCGTCAGCACGCGTGCGTCAGGCGGGGGGCTACGGGGCGAAGAGCGGGCGACGCCGGACACTGCCCGAGCCGCTTCGGGAGCGCGAGGCGGGCAGATCCACGACCCCGAGCGCGGGAGGGGGAGGGGCGGGGGCCGCGGACAGTTCGCGCGTCTGCAGGTGGGAAGGGATCCTGTGTGGGAGAGACGTGTCGCGGGAAGCAAATACACAAAAGGTGCCTTCCACTTCAGTGTTCCAGACCCTCAACAAATTGCATGTCTAGAGTATCAACATACAAGTCTAACATCAGTACGCAAATCAAGGACCAAAGCGACAGGCGGAGAACCGTTGCGTGGTGACCGTTATCACCTAGGCAACCAGCCTTAGCCCGTTTTGTCAACTGCCGATTGCCCGCAACTACTTTTGCGCACGCGCAAATCCTTCCCACCAGTCTGTCGTTTCTTCAGGACCCGTTTTTTCACTTCGTTTGGCCCGAGGAACGCTCCTTACTTAGGGGTGTGGCAGAACGGGAGACGTAAAAGGAATTTGGGTTGCGATTGGTTTTCCCTTAGTATTTCCGGAACTCGGTGTGCGACGCGCACAGGCTAAAGGAAGTGTGGCTGAAGACACAGGGAATCTGGAGACCCGACATGCCTCGGTATGCGCAGCTGGTCATGGGCCCCGCAGGGAGCGGAAAGGTAAGGAGAAAAAAGTCGCAGTGTTAAGCAGGGAATTCAGGTTTTAAGAGAGACTGGCCGGGCGTGGTGGCTCACACCTGTCCCGCACTCGGGAGGCGGAGGCAGAAGGATCATTGCGAGTTCGAGACCAGCCTGGGTTACAAAGTGAGCCCAAGGTCAGCCTGAACTGCATAGCGAGGCCCCGTCTCAAAAAGAAAAAAAAAAGTTGTGAGTTCGAGGCCGGCTTGGGCTACAACGCGAACGCAAGACTGGCCTGAGCTACACAGTGCGACCCTGCCTCAAAAAACCAGGGCCGGCAGTTTGGCTCAGCGGCTTACGTGCCTGTCAGGCAGGCGCGAGGTTGTGAATTCAATCCCCGGTGCCGCGAAAAAAAAAGAAAAAAAAAAAGAGAGGAGCGAGACAGCCGTGGGTGTGTGTACTGGGGTCTCTGAGACGTTGGGCAACTCACTTCTGCATTCTGTGCTCCTTTTTTGCTTGAAAGAAGCGTGATTACTTTTTTTTTTTTTTTTCGGCATCGGGGATTGAACTCACAACCTCACACCTGCCAGGGCAGGCGCTTAAGCCAGTGAGCCAAGCTCCCAGCCCTGGTTTTTGAGGCAGGGTCGCACTATGTAGCTCAGGCCGGCCTTGTGCTCGCCTTGTAGCCCAAGCTGGCCTTGAACTCACAACGCTCCTCCTACCTCAGACTCCCGAGTGCTGGGATTAAAGGTGTGCGCCACCACGCCCGGCTGTGATGATTACTATTAACACGTATTGGTGCTGCGCCAAACGCCTCATGTATTGTGAAATAGACCTCACTGTTCATATTTTACGGGCAGAAGAAAGCGAGATGCAAAAAGGAAAGTTTAAGTTTTTGCCTCAGATCGCACACTAGTATGTTAGGGCCGAAATTTGAGCCAAGTTTTGTCTCACTCTAGATTCTGGCTTTATTTAGCACCCAGAAAATTAACGTGAAATCTTGTTCTTTACTGTTCTCAGAGGCCGGGACATGGACTCTTGATATTTGAGGTGACATTGGGTAGTACATGGAGCGGACATTAGTCTTTGGATTGCCAGGCGTGGTGGTGCACGCCTTTAATCCCAGCACAGGGGAGACTGAAGCAGGAGGACCGTTGTGAGTTCGAGACCAGCCTGGGCTACAAAGTGAATTCAAGGCCAGCCTGAACTGCATAAGGAGACCCTGTCTCAAAAAATGGGACCAGGGATTTAGCTCAGTGGCTTAAGCGTTTGCCTGGCAGGTGCGAGGTTGTGAGTTTGATCCCCAATACAAAAATAAATAAATAAATAAAGATCATTGGATCATATATGGAGAAAGTTGTTCCCTTTCCAACTCTCTTAAGTTCTTGACTTTGTAGTGAGGTGAGATTTGTTTGGTTCTAGTGTATCATTTCTTTAATTTTCAGGTCTTTTCAGAGAGTAGATTTTAGACTCAGGACTCTCAATAGGAAACTGTTAAGATTAAGAGCTTAATCTTAGCCAGAAGTTTAAAAGTCCCTTCCCACATGCACACCCACACACAGGCAGTTGAAAGTTCTGTATATGCCAGGAGTTTGGCTCAGTGACTTAAGTGCCTGTCTGACAGGTGCCAGGTTGTGAGTTCAATCCCCGGTGCCAAAAAGAAAAAAGAAAGAAAGAAAGAAAGTTCTGTATGTAACTTCATAGTTACCTTCATATTATGATGAATGTAATCATAATTGGTTTCTGTTTACAATAATGATAGTTTCTCTTGTAAACAAATACTAAAGGAATAATATTAGAAGCACTCAGATATTTTAATATAAACTGAAGATAATGATCAAATCACAGAAGTGTGAGAAATACTAGAGTCTGTGGTATCAGTCTTCGATAAACGTTCTGAGCCACTGACCTATTCCAGACACAAGACATGCGCATGTGACTAAGTGGCTCTTTCCCATGCAGAGCCTGTGTCTGAGAAGATAGGTGACTTACTGGTTAAAATACGGGCTGATGCCAGGAAACAGCATCTAAAGTAGAGACAATGGTTACGTGTAAAGGAGAGAAGCATGATGGAAGTTATTCTGTATTCTAGATTAATTTTTGGACTGGTTGTGTTTAAAAATATCTTTCTATAAATTTTTGATGTTTACTATCAAAAACCTTCATTGAACATATTGTTTATGACAAGCCCTGATTTGAATTCTAGTGATTGTATAGTGAGCAAAACAAAACAAAAATCTCCTTCCTTGTGGAGCTTACATTTAAACATAGTAAGTCACTTAGTTACCAAGCATTTGTTATGTAACAGGTGCTGTGCTGGTCCTTGGGTTTATCAAACTGAATGAGAAGCTGGCCTTGGTGGTACAGGTCTGTAATCCCAGCACTCTGGGAAACTGACACTGGAGCACCCCAAATTCAAGGCCAGCCTAGACAATTAGGAACTTAGCAAAAAAAAAAACAAAGATTATAAAGGACCAAGAATGTAGTTCAGTGCAGAGGCCATGGGTTTCATGCTTATACTGGAAGGAAAAAAAAAAAAGAACGAGATAACCAGGTCTGTCTATAAACAAGACAGGTAAAAGAGACAAAAAGCAGCTTAGAGATTTTATTTATTTATTTATTTATTTATTTATTTATTGGTCTTTTTGAGACAGGTTCTCACTATGCTGCTCAGCCTGGCCTTGAGCTCACTTTGTAGCCCAGGCTAGCCTCCAATTTACAACAATCCTCCTACCTCAGCCTCCTGAGTGCTGGGATTACAGGTGTGTGCCACCACGCCCAGCTTAGAGATTTTAACATGGTGTGGGAAGGAATACTTACACACTAAAGCAAGTGACAAGCTGATAACCCACCTGCAGGCTGTTTATTGACCGTGATACTTCCTCTTGGAGTGCTGTTTTCCTAGGTTGACAAGCATGTACCTGCGTGCTCAGATTCCCCCTACTCAGAGACCACACTCTGACCCTCCTACCTAAAGCTTTGTTTGGACATGCAACTCCTACTAGAAATACTGCATGTTATGTGTTCCACTATGTAACCAGAAATCTTTCCATTTTTTTTCTTTTGACACTAGGTTTCAAATCCGGGGCACAAGCCCTACGTCTGTGTTACATTTCCAACCCCAGAAATCTTCCCTTTAAATTCCCATTGTTGCATATTAGAGCAGTAAGGAGCCTTAACGATCATAGGAGACATGCTAATTAAAGACGGAAAATCGAAGGGTAGAGAGGAGAAGCAGCTTCCTCAGCTTTTCCTGTGAGTTCAAGGCAAGTCTGGAGCTGCAGGCCAAGCAGTGTCTTTGCCTCATTTTTAGCCAGCCTCTTGGTTATGAAAGCAGAGGTTTGACTTCAGTGGATACTGCTCCAAAGAATGTAGAGGCTCTTTCTAGGGGCACAGAGACTATCACTACAGTGCTTATTCTAACTCCTCATGTCTTGTGACATTACAGAGCACCTACTGTGCCACCATGGTCCAGCACTGTGAAGCCCTCAATCGCTCTGTCCAGGTGGTAAACCTAGATCCAGCCGCAGAACACTTCAGCTACCCTGTGATGGCTGGTAAGTCCTGGCAGAGTCTTCCCCTTCCTTCAGGAATGGCAAGGCGGGAGAGAGCAGGGAGTGCTGGCTTTTTGGCACAGGAACTGAAAAATTACAAAAATTGTTATTCTGTTGTCTCCTGGTTCATGGTGAACATCATGAGACTGAATGTTGTTTGGTGCCATGTATTCATGGTGATGTGTGACAGTATCTTTTCCTGAGTTTTGATGGAGGACTTGTGATAAGTGGATTCCTCTCCCACCTCCCTTCCCAACTGCCCTTTTCTTGCTTAATCCTACTGTAATAAATCTATGCTTCTATTTATTTATTTATATTTGGTACCAGGTATTGAACTCAGAACCTCACGCTTGACAGGCAGGCACTGTGCCACTGAGGTATATCCCTGACTATAGTAAATCTATACTAAAGCTAATTTGGTTGCAGCACACAGTAGGTACTCAAGCTAACCTAAGTAAAAAAAAAAAAAAAAGAATAAGGTTAAGTAGAAACTACTCATGTACCAAAGATGAAATATTTGGGTCAGTTGTACATAGACACATGAAGCCCCAGGTCCAGATGAGTTTATGCAGGAAAGGAGTATATTTAGAAAAGAGGACCCAAGACTGAGCCTTGAAGTTGTCTCTCCTTCTTAGATCTGGTAGAGTGGCGTCAAAAAGGAAGGAGAAAAATGGACCTTCACAAATGCCAAGAGAGGCCAGGCTGGGTGGGGGGGCATGCCTGTAGTCCCGGGTCCTCAGGAGTCTGAGGCATGGGGATTTCTTGAGCCCAGGAGTTTGAGACCACTAGGCAACATAGTGAGACCCTGCTTCAAACAGAAAACAGAATGAAACCGAAGATGTCAGAGAGATGGAAAATAACCTCAAGAGCAAGAAGGGAAAGGGGATCCAAACAGGGAGGGCTTTACCTTCGGCTAGGAGTGGGCTGCTGCTTCCTAGCAGTGTTGGCAGTGAGAGAATGGAAAGTTCTCTTTGGTTGACTTCTGATTTCTGATAATGATGGGTGTGGTTCTTATCTGAGAGTGTGTGAATTTGGGAAAGGCAGATTGAAAGAAGAGGAGGAAATATGGAACAGAAGATTTACTAGAGCCTGTAATCCTAGCACTTGATAGGCTGGGGCAGAAAGAACTTGAGTTTGAAACTAAACGAACTCAGAGCCTCTCACAAAACCCAAGAACAAGACTTTATGAGAATCTAGACTTCAAAACGTAAAAACTAGTAGGAACCAAGGCCGACTTTGTGCCTGTCTCTGCTCTTCTCTCCCTGTGGATGGGCTTTCCTGCTTCAGGGCAGCGTGGTACCAACTTTACATTATTATTTGGTTGAGATGTTATGCTGACTGACTAGTGTCCTTGGTTCATCCTTCTAGAAGACCAATATTATTGTCCCCATTTGGATCATTATTTATCTTTGGGGGAGGGGTAGGAATAGAATATCAGTATAAATATGCCTGTGAATGAAGCCCAGTTCCCTATAACAGATACTATAGATTTGTACAGAAAAATAAAAATATAAGAGGACCAGGCATGAGCTGTCCTCTTAACTAATTGGGAGGCTGAAGCAAGAGGATCACAAATTTGAGTCTAAGCTGAGCAACTTAGTGAGACCTTGTCTCAAAATAAAATTTAAGAAGGGCTGGAGATGTAGTTCAGTGGTAGAGCACTTTTCTAGCAGCCATGAGCCCCTGGGGCCGATACCCAGTGCCAGAACCAAACAAAAACTTAAGGTCTAACTACTGATTTCCAAAAATTTATATGAGAACCATATGTATACCAGAATTTTTAAGCCCTTCCTGTAGCCAATTTATGTTAATTTTCATCCTTCCACCCCAGGATGCACGATCCCCACCTTACTTCTCATCTTTTTTTTTTTTTTTTTTTGCGGCACCAGGGATTGAACTCACAACTTCACGCCTGTCAGACAGGCACTTAAGTCACTGAGCCAAACTCCCAGCTCTGGTTTTTTGAGGCAGGGTCGCAGGGTCGCACTGTGTAGCTCAGGCCGGCCTTGAGCTCGCGTTGTAGCCCAAGCCGGCCTCAAGCTCACAACGCTCCTCCTACCTCAGCCTCCTGAGTGCTGGGATTAAAGGTGTGCACCACCACCCCCGGCTACTTCTCATCTTATAAAGGGGGAAGTGAGGCTCAGGAGGTTAAGTGGCTTTCATAGGGTCACCATGTTAAAGGACAGTAACTTGCATTGTTTTTACTCCAGTTTTTTGTTTTTGTTTTTGTGTGTGTGTGTGTGTTTGCAGTACCGGGAATCAAACTTACAACCTCATGCCTGCCAGGCAGGCGCTTAGGCCACTGAGCCAAACTCGTGGCCCTATTTTTTTTTTTGAGGCATGGTCGCACTATGTAGCTCAGGCCGGCCTTGTTCACGTTGTAGTCCAAGCCAGCCTCAAACTCACAATGCTCCAGCTACCTCAGCCTCCCAAATGCTGGGATTAAAGGTGTGCACCACCACACCCAACTTTTTACTTCATTTTTTTAATAGTACATATTCTCTTGTTCAAAATGCAAAAGAGTAAGACTGTGCAAGAGGATGTCTTTTTCCTTGCTCTGTTCCCCAACATTCAAATATCGTCCCTGGAGGCAGCCACTGTAACCAGTTTCTGGTGTGTATTTCCACAGATGATCTGTGCATGTAAAATCCAGGATATGTGTGTATTATGGATGCCTACTAAACTTTTACTGTTTTCTTCTTTTTATTTATTTATTTATTTATTTAGTGCCGGGATCAAACTCAGAACCTCAAGCCTGCCAGGCAGGCCCTTAGGCCACTAAGCTAAATCCCCAGCCCTGTTTTTTGAGATAGGGTCTTACTATGTAGTTCAGGCTGGCCTTGAACTTACTTTGTAGCCCAGGCTGGTCTGGAACTCAGCGATCCTCCTGCCTCAGCCTCCCAAGTGCTGGGATTAAAGGCGTGTGCAACCATGCCTGGATTCTGTTTTCTTTTTAAAGCATGTGATTGCATTGTTTTTTTCAGTACTGGGACTCAGACCTGGAGGTGCTCTGTCACTTATCTATATTCCTATTATTCTTAGCCCTTTTTTATTTTTAAGATACGATCTCACTTAAGTTGCCAAGGCTGGGCTTGAATTTGCAATCCTCCTACCTCAACCTCCTGAGTAGCTGGGATTATGGGCATGCACCATGTGATGGCATTCTTACAGAGTTCTGCGTTGTGTATTTTTCTCACTTGATCATATACTGGAGAGACTGTATTAGTACTTAAAGAGCTTTCCCCCTCCTTTTATGGCTGCATAGTACTCTGTTGTCCAGTGTCTGGCTGTACAATAATTTATTGGTCAGTTTTGTGTTGATGGACACTACTACAGTAAAAAATACAGTTTCATACGTGTGAGTTTTTATGTAATTGTTATTACCGGAGAGGATTTTTTTTTCTTCTTCTTCTTGAGACAGGGTCTCACTATGCAGTTCAGGCTAGCCATGAGCTCCCTTCGTAGCCCAGGCTGCTCTTGAACTCACAATGATTCTCCTGCCTCAGCCTCTTGAGTGCTAGAATTACAGGTATGAGCCACCACGCCCAGCCAGAGGATAATAATTTTTGAATGAACAGTTCTATTCTGGGTTCTGTCTGTCCCTTTCAGACATCCGGGAACTGATTGAAGTGGATGATGTGATGGAGGATGACTGTCTGCGCTTTGGTCCCAACGGAGGATTGGTGTTTTGCATGGAGTATTTCGCCAATAATTTTGACTGGCTAGAGAACTGTCTTGGCCATATGGAAGATGACTACATCCTTTTTGACTGTCCAGGCAAGTCAGCCATGTGAACGTGTTGCTTACCTAGAAGCTGTAATTGTGTTCTCAGTGGGAGAAGGTGTGTTGAGCATTTATAACCCTAGATTGTAGTGCAGCAAGGTTCCAAGGTCTCAGCCTCATCCGCTGAGGTTGTCGAGGGCTTCTTGGACCCTGACAACACCATAGAGAGCAAAGGAGTCATGGTCTCTGCCTTCACGGAACTCACACTCCAGAGTGCACGAGTGTAGATGAAATCACCCCCATGGTGATTTAATGCTCACCCATGACCAGCATCCCACAGAGTTAACAGACTGTCATGAAGCAGGGAGGTTAGAGAACCTTCAGATCAGGTGGCCATTAAACTGAAGCTGTTCAGTAGGGTGAAAGTGAAAAGACAGTGGTCCAGGAAGAGGGTACAGCAGGCCAAAGTCCTCGAATAGGAAGAATAGGCAGGTTTGAGGCACCGCACTGTGAATATGGAGGAAGATACCATGTGGCAAGTCTGGTGATTACAGATAGTTTCTTAAGACCTGAGCCTAATCTAGCTGATCACTTGTAGCCCTCATTTGTTTTCTCTTGTTTCTAACTGAACATACCTGCAGTGTGTGCATCATAAATGTAGCTTTGGTAAGTACCAAACTGTACAACCCTTTGTAGCACTGATATGCACCTTTTTCCATCCTAATGCCTGGTACTGAGCGCAGGGTGTTCCAGGAAAGCTCTTACCATGGAGCCGTAGTCCCAACCTTAGCACTCCCTTTTCATTGGCTATCTCAAGCCCGTCTGGACTTTGTTGTGGTCCAGAGGAGTCCACATTTGTAATCCCAGAGAAAAGTTACTGTAATTCCAATAATTTTAATTCCAATGTACCACTTCCAGTGCAATCCACAGTGAGAATAAAAACACTAAGGCATATTTATAGTTGTGGGGAGCCAAGGGAGTCTGAAGTGCAGCTAGAATGATGGCTAATTGGAACAAAGGCCTCCACCCAGGGCTGAGCCTGGGTTTTATTAAAAAGGGGAGTGACTCAGGCATGAGTGACTGAGAACGGCAGGCAGTATGTGAGTGCTGTAAGCTGGGCTAGGTAGGAGGCTTAGAATCCTCTCTGCAGTATGCAGAGACTGAGATGCAGAAAGAGTAATCTGCATATCACAGATTGGGGCCGTATCTAGTGTTTTGGGATCAGCGCTTCAGTTTTGATGTGTAATCATCATGCCCTGAGATGTCACAGCTTCTTTCTGGAAGCTCATTCTCAGCTCACAGCGTGGCATCACTCAGCATAGCTCATTACATTCTACTTGGGAGCTGTCAGCAGTGTATCACTGACCCGTCACATCAGCACCTCGGCTAGACCAATTTGCATTGCTGACAGCTAATTGGGGGGGTAAAGAAGCATCCTAGCCAGCTCTGTACATATCAGTCAGTACTCGGAAGTAGGGCCAAATGCTCTTCTTTCAAGGAGTGCCACCCAGGTGGTCCTCCACAGTTGGCAAAATATGTAGTGTGAGGAGCTTCATTTTTTACATTCGACTGGATAGTTTGCTTGAGATTCCCTTGGTTGTATTACCTTAGGTTTTATGATTGCTTTGAGAGGCTAGAAGGCCCTATAAAAATTGAGTACATCATTACATTTTTTTTATTCTGGAATTGAACTCAGGACCTTGAGCTTGCCAGGCAGGTGCCTGATCTGATTTTCTGTTCTTCTTCCACCATCCTCTTATGGGTTAAACTTCTCTATTTGACATTTAACCTATATCCTGTTTATATCATTCTCATGCTGCTCTTCCTGTAGGTCAGATCGAGTTGTACACTCACCTGCCTGTGATGAAACAGCTGGTGCAGCAGCTGGAACAGTGGGAGTTCCGAGTCTGTGGTGTGTTCCTCGTTGATTCTCAGTTCATGGTAGAGTCCTTTAAGGTATGAGAATAGATCTGTTCTTGATTTTTTGATGATAGGTGCAAACAGATAGCTGTCACCTTTGACTACTGTGTGATTCTGGACATTACACTAGACTGTTTCAGTGGTTTAGTATCCCTTGTTATTAAATCATCAGGCTAACATTGTAACTTGAAACTGATGAATGATGATTAGCACACAGATTTTGAGGAACTGTTTGCCAAGAACTGCTGTCATCCCAGCACTCAGCAGGTTGAGGCAAGAGGATCACCACAAGTTCAAGGCCAGTTTGGACTATATAACAAGTCTCTGTCTCCAAAAAACAAAACAATTATTTTTAAAAAACTGCGGGTAGATTTCCAGGAAGATGGTAGCATCCTGAACACCAAAGAAACAGCCTTGCTGAGATTTGGTGTCCAGATGCTGGGATATAGTAACATGAGGGAGGAAACACAGAGGGCAATGGGTCCCCAGGATCCAGCAAGGAGCTGAAGGGAGAACTGATGTCCACAGGAACAGTGAAGAAACCTTAAGGCAGGAGGTACAAATGGCCCTTTCTTCTCCCTGAGTCCTGACTCACTGTGTGGGAGGGGCAGCTCCAGCCTGCAGAGCCACTGTGACTGCTAACGACCCCAGGGGCCTCCACGCAGAGATGCACTGGTGGAACAGAGCAGTGGGCACAGCAGACTGCAGGGGCTGGTGAGGTATTTGGGTTCAGACATCCCCCAAGAGAGGGTGATGGGCAGTAGCCATCTTTGAGAGGGGCCAGCTGACCTGGGAACTCAGAGCAGCTGTGGGCTGGCTCCCTCTCGTGGCTTGTGGGGAAGGGTGAGGTAGAACCAAGCTTGCATCAGGAGGAGGTTAAGGAGCCAAGTTCAAGCCAGCAGGAGGCACATTGCATGTTCCAGGCTGAACAAATCAGGTTCCATCCTGGAAACCAGAAACCAGGCTGAACTTCAGTAGAACTTAAGATGCAGTCTTGGACCCAGGATATAGCTCAGCAGCATAAGCGCCTGCCTGGCAAGTGCAAGGTCAATCCCTGGTACCAAAAACAAAAATAAAAGGTGCAGTCTTGCCAGGATTATGCACTGCCATGCCATAAATCTATAGCTGGTAGCCAGGCGTGGTGGCGCACGCCTTTAATCCCAACACTCAGGAGGCTGAGGTAGGAGGAGTGTTGTGAGTTCAGCCGGCTTGGGCTGCCATGTGAGCTCGAGGCCAGTCTGAACTACATAGCCCGACCCTGTCTCAAAAAACTAGGACTGGGAGTTTGGCTCAGTGGCTTAAGTGCTTGCCTGGCAGGCACAAGGTTGTGAGTTTGATCCCCAGTGCTACACACACAAAAAAAAAAATCTACAGCTGGCTTCCTGGGATTAGTTAACACAGATCTGGGCTCTGTCTGCCCGCTGTGTCTACCAGTGACAGCAGAGACAAACCCTAAAGTACACATTTTTTGTTTTATTTTGTTTTGTTTTTTCTTCATTGCTTCTTCTTGTCTTTATATGAGTGAACATTGTTTCTAGTTTTTTCTTGTAGTTCTGTTCATGTTTTTATTTTTCTTCTCTCTTTCCCTCCTGTCTTCACCAGTTTCCTTAAGTTCACGTAATCTTCATTTATCTTTGAGCCTTTCCTCTAATCTCTTCCTCTTCTTCTGTTCTCCATGTTTTCCCCCGTAAGCCTTTTAAATTTTCTCCTATAAGGGTAAAATGGCCATAGTGGGAGTATACTTACTGTGTAGAATTTTCTGGTTCATTTTAGATTTTTTTTTTTTTTTTTTTTTTGTGGCACCAGGGATCGAACTCACAACCTCGCACCTGCCAGGGCAGGCACTTAAGCCGCTGAGCCAAACTCCTGGTCATTTTAGATTTTCTTATATGATCCCAAATATAAGATTAAAGGTGGCAAATTAATAGTTAACACAGTTTGTCATTTTGTAGACTGTGTTTGATGCTACTGTTATTGCTGATCGTGCTACTTTAGCCAAGGTAACATAATTGTTCTAATCAATTGTTCTTCTGGTATGGCAAGACTTGAGATTGCCTAAGGTGCATAAACAGTAACGTAGAACCAGGGCTGGGTTAAATAGGCAGCAACTTCTCATCCCCAATAAATTGAAGAGGTGGGATCTTATAACAGCCTCAAAACCCAAGAACTAACTACTCCTGGAGGAAATCTTTGAGACATACTCATTTCCTAAGGGCTCTCAGTACTAGCGGTAAAGTTACCTGCCATAAGCAATTTACAAGCATCACCCATGAATTAAACTAGAATAATAATAGAATATGAGAAGACACTTAGGCAAGATACAACCTCAGGCTTCCAGCTCACCAAAGGCAAACTCGGAAAATGAGGTGGAACAATTCAAAAGCCACCCACCTGGACTGTCTCAATGGTAACAACAGAAGTACAAAGCAGATGAATGAGGCTGTAGAAAAAAATCAAATCAGAAATAATCTCTCAGATAACTACAGAGATGGTGACTGTCTTAGTTATTTTTTACTCATTGCTGAGACAAAATACCTGACGCCCAAAATTAGGGAAGGAAAGGTTTATTTCTTACAGTTTCTTGGGAGTTTCAGTCCATACTCAGTTGACTCCAAGGCAGCGTGGCGTGGTGCGGCCTCCATTCATGGCAGCCACCAAACAGCAAGGTGCAGAAACTGGCAAGAGAGAGAGGAAGGAAGAACCATGTTCCTCTCTTCCTTACCCTGTATGTCGGCTCCACCCCTGGACAGGTGCAGCACTCATCACCAATCCCAGCGCTACACAACAAACCAGTCACAAATGCCAGACTCAGCCCCGTCCAAATTACGAATCCTTGAGGGGGACACAGGATCATCCAATACAGTGACCTTAATGAAAGACATGGTTAGGGTTTTTTTGGTTTTTTTTGGTTTTGTTTTTTGTTTTGTTTTGTTTTTGGTGCCAGGGATCGAACTCACGACCTTGCACTTGCCAGGCAGGTGCTTACGCCACAGAGCTAAATCTTCGTCTCTATTTTTTTGAGACAAAGTCTCACTATGCAGTTCAGGCTGGCCTTGAACTCACTTTGTAGCCCAGGCTAGTCTGGAGCTCACAAGATCCTCCTGCCTCAGCCTCCCAAGTGCTGAGATTAAAGGCATGTGCCACCACACGTGGCACAAGAACAGAATATTAAAGTCTTCTACAGAAAAGATCAAATCACCTATAAAGAAAAGCCCATCAGGATCACAGCAGAGAAAGATTGTAGAACAGAAAGTAGAGTAAACAGCCTCTCTGAGAGATACAGTCCAGATGCTGGAATAAAGCATGGTGGGGAAGACAAGAAGGAAGGAAGTGGGTACCCTGGACCCAGGAAGAATCTAAAGTGAGAATTGAAGCCTAAAGAAAGAGTAAAAAGAAAAACTTAAACGAAGAAGAAGGTGGTATCTGGTGGCACCTTCGCCCGGAGCCAGACCCACTGTGTGAGAGGAGCTGTTGGAACCTGGGGACACATGATCAAGGTGACGTGGCGGCTGGTGACCCTGGAGGCTTCTGCAGAGAGGCAGCATTGGAGGGGAGTGGCAGTGGACAGGAGCAGCAGACATGGAAGACTGAACTGGCTGGCATTTTATTCTCTTCAAAATTAAAAAAAAAAAAAAGAATCACAGCAGACTTCTCAAAACAAACCCACAAGTCAAGGAGAGCTTGGAGTGAAGTATTTCAAGCACTAAAAGAAAACAACCTCCAGCCCAGATTGATGTAACCCAAGAAACTATCTTTCAAAACTGATGGAGAAATAAGATATTTTCATGACAAAGAACACCTAGAGAGATTCATGACCACCAAACCAGCACTCCAAATATTCTGAAGAACATTCTAGAAAAAGATAATGAGAGGCCGGGGATATAGCTTATTGGCGTAAGTGCCTATCTGGTAAGTGCAAAGTCCTGAGTTCAATTTCCGATACCAAAAAAATAATAATAATGAAGACTACAAGTAAATGAACCCCAACAGAATGAATCCACCAGGCAAGGCAAGTAATTAAACAGAGGAAAGGGGAGACCAGCAACAGGAAAATAATATGACAAGAATAAGTCAATATAAATGGTCTCAATTCACCAATCAAAAGTACATAAAATATGCTTAAGTAAATGCAATGAAATTGGAAACCAGTGGGAAAAACCACAAGAACTTCATAAACACATGGAAATTAACACCTTCCTGAACAACCAGTGGTTCACAGATGAAATTGAAGAAATTAGACAGTTTGTACAATTAAACAATAATGGTGGTACAGCATACTAGAAGCTATGGGACCCATGAAAGCAGTCCTACAAGGGAAATTTACAGCTGTGAATTTCCTATCAGAAAAACAGAGCAAAAAGGGGGACTATAATGTGATTATTTTTATTTTTTAAGCTATATCCCCAAGTTTTTCAGATGTGTTTCAGTAAAGGTTAGAATGAGTAAGGAATAAGCCAAGTGAGGTCAGGTGTCTGAGCCATGGAGTATAAGCACTGCAGGATATCATTTGTATTCAGGGTTATACACTAAAACTCTGCCTCAAAACTAAACACAATACAATGTAAAATACATACATACATGCAATGTATAGAGTATTTTTAGTAATAAGAATAAGTCTATTTTTAATTTGCTGAGGACCGTTTGTCTGGTTTTCAAACTGTCTGAATCAAAATCCATTTCTCATGACTAGCTCTTGAGAATATTAGGCAGGAAAGGTGGTTAATGATGCTGTCTAAATCAAGATGTGTAGTCACTGGAGATTAAATCTACATCTTTCCTTTTTCTATAATATCAGAATTCCTGTTTTGACTTTTTGTTTTTTGTGGTTGTTGTTGTTATTGTTGTTTTTGTTTTGAGACAGTCTAGCTGTGTAGTTCATGCTGTCTTTGAACTCACTGTGTGCACCACACTGGTCTCGAACTCAGCAATCCTTCTGCCTCAGCCTCCAGAGTGCTGGGATTACAGGCGTGCGCCACTGCACCCAGCTAGCATTTCTTTTACTTAGCCCAGTTACTTTCCAAGCAGGAGTAGAAGGCTCTCTATTTGGAGACGTTACTGGTGACAGGTAACTCATCATCTCTTCTGTTTCCCCCTTCAGTTTATTTCTGGCATCCTGGCTGCTTTGAGTGCCATGATCTCTTTAGAAATCCCACAAGTTAACATCATGACGAAAATGGATCTGCTGAGTAAGAAAGCTAAAAAGGAGATTGAGAAGTGAGTTCACTATTTTTCCATTACCTTCAGTACTCAACTGAAGATGAACATTTTGTTGTACTGAAGTGTGTGATTCATCAGTTTATAAATCTAGTTTCCTGCTTTGTTCTTCCTTTTATTCATTAGTCTCTTTTCTCACTTTCAAAGGTTTCTAGATCCAGATATGTATTCTTTGTTAGAAGATTCGACCAGTGATTTAAAAAGCAAAAAATTCAAAAAATTGACTAAAGCCGTATGTGGACTGGTAAGCTTGTGAAGTGCAGTTTGTCTGTCTGTCTGTTTGTCTTTCCCCAAATAATGTGAAGAGTTTGCTCTCACCGAGTCAGCAGCCAGCTTTTTAGGAAGCACAGTCCAACTTTCTGTTCTGTGAAGAGTAGAAAGGTGGGAAGGGACTGAGTTGGCCTCCACAGTTTTAATTTAGAAGTAGGTATTGTCGCTGGGTATCACGTGTGATGGTGCAAACCTGTAATCCCAGCACTCCAAAGGCTGAGACAGGAGGATCACCAAGAGTTCGAGTGCAACCTGGGCTACAAAGCAAGACCCTGTTTCCAAAAAAGCAAAAAAAATAAAATAAAAAAAGAAGTAGTTATTGGCAGGCCAGTAAATTAACATGGTTATTATTTCAAGTAATTTGGACAGTTGAGAACTGTTTGTACTTTTATGACAATTCCAGGTGGTGCTGAAGTCAGATAAATACCCATGAAACAATCTCTGAGTAATGAGGCAGTGTATGTTTGAAGGGTCACAGGTCAGAAAATCAGTAATGATTATTGCTTTCTGTCTCTGGCTACCTCCTCTGCCTGTACCCCAGACACAGCTGCTTTTAATCAGAAATATAAATGGTTATAAAACTCAAATCCAGGTTGAAAATTACGGGTTTTGCACAACTTCAAAACACACTTTTGTTGAAATCCCCAACTCATAGATTGATGACTACAGCATGGTCCGGTTTTTACCTTACGATCAGTCAGATGAAGAAAGCATGAACATCGTATTACAGCATATCGATTTTGCCATTCAGTATGGGGAAGACTTGGAATTTAAAGAACCAAAGGTAATTTCTGATTTGAGGTTTTTCTTTTTTGCCTACTGGAGATTGAACTCACGACCTCACGCTTGCCAGGCAGGCGCTTATGCCACTGAGCTAAATCCCCAGCCCCCGATTTGAGGTTTGGGGGAGAATATTTGCCAGCACTCTGCAGCCTTCTTTGTAATCCAGGCAACTCCTTAAATTAGTTTTTTATCATTGTGGTGGTTATTTGGGCTTTTCTGGGTAATGTCTGAAACTTATCCCTGTGTCCAATAGGTACCGGCTTCCCTCTACCTTTTCTTGAGGTGATACCAGTTAAGTTGCTGGACTTGCAGCTTGGGGCTCTGTACAGAGGAGGTGAAATTCATTTGAAATCAGCTGCTCTCACACATGTCATTGGGGTGACTAATGACAGTTATCGGGAGAGCACTAGCAAATCGACTTAGAGTCCTTTTCAATGTAAATTTAAATGAAAAATGCTTCTGATGAGATGTCAGCACATCCGTTTACCATGTAACCTGAAAAAATTCTTTCAGTCATGCCTCTTAATGGTTACCAGTAAGCATTTCCTGGAGCTTATCCTGGACTTCCTGGTTACATGTAAAGCATTACCTGAATAATCTGTAACACATACTAGTCTAACTGGGAAAAGTGAATGTATCTTGTTTTCTGTTTCCATCATGTCAGGAGCATGAAGATGAATCTTCCTCCTCTATGTTTGATGAATATTTTCAAGAAGGCCAGAATGAATGAAACATTTATTAAATGGCATCATACACATATATATATATATATATGAAGATCTTGTGGCCAAATCGACAGAATATTCTCTTTAAAGGAGACAGTAGGAGAAAGCTGCTAATTTTAATGAAAAAAAGGAGTATGTCGCTCTTTGCCTGGAGCATCCCTGGATCAAGTTCTAAGTTATTCTGAAGCTGCTGCTGTCTAAAGAGGGATCTTTTAGACCTGGAAGAGGAGCACTGTGAAGCATATGTGGGATTGGAGTGGAATCTGTACTAGGATTATAATAGCATCAATTATATTTTTTCTTTTAGGTTTTGTATAGACCAGTCTGTCCTTAAAGTCATCATGTAATCCACCAGGCTAGAATTCATGGTAGCATTCCTGCCTCAGCCTCCTGAGGGCTGGGATTACAGGTGTGTGCCAGCACTTGATTTATCGGTTTAGATTTTACAAATCAAAGTTCAAATGAGAGCCGGGCGTGGTGGCGCACGCCTTTAATCCCAGTACTCAGGAGGCTGAGGTAGGTGGAGCGTTGTGAGTTCAAGGCCAGCTTGGGCTACAACGCGAGCGCAAGGCCGGCCTGAGCTACATGGTGCGACCCTGCCTCAAAAAAACCAGGGCTGGGAGTTTGGCTCAGTGCCTTAAGCACCTGCCCTGGCAGGCTCGAGGTTGTGAGTTCAATCCCTGGTGCCACAAAAAAAAAAAAAAAAAAAAAAGTTCAAATGAGGACAACAGCTGTTGCTCAGTGATAGAATGCTTGGCTTGCAGTGTAATAGGCCCTGAGTTTAATCTCCCTCTAAAAGGAAAAACACTTAAAGCAAATGAACATAGGTTTGTATGTAATATAGGTTAGTACCTGTTCTACATAATTCAGACCAGTCTAATTTTATTTTTACTCTTGGATTTTTTTGTTTTGGGGGTTTTTTGAGACACACAAATTATCGTAACAAAATATATCTCCAAAGGGGAAAAAATCTGGAAGGGTATAGATAAGACTACTACCTATCTGTATCTTATTTTTCTACATTGAAAATGTATTATTTATCTAATTAAAAAATTAAAATAACTGTTTTGCAATACATGTGTGTACAGAAAAGAAACAGAAAGACAGCACTAACCTTTTCTTACACTCTTGTTTTCCCATCAGAATTTGAAATTCAGCCGGGCGTGGTGGC
>RJWM01010156.1:0-64827 GCA_004363535.1 Dasyprocta punctata
TTTTTTTTTATCTATGTCTTCTTTAGATATGTTGAACATTATGTTTGTGATTTTTTCTTTTTCCTGAGATATTATTTCTGATCTGATTACTTTTATGGTCTCATGAAGTTGTTTCTTTACCTCAGTTGCTATCCTCTCAGAGATTTCAGGTGTGTAATTTCCATTTGCTTCCATGACTATATCTCCTAGACTTGTTCTGTGTGGGCTGGAGGTCTGAGATTGCCTTTTGCTCCTTCATCTTGACATCCCCCTGGGTTCCTCGCAACAAGCTGGTTGTGGGGTTCTAGGCACTTCCCATATTGGCTGCCCCTCCACGGTGCAGAGGAATGGGACAGGCACCCGGGTTTCTCTGAATCCAGATTCCCAGGGAAGTAGCAGGTCATGGCACTGGCTCCTCCAGACATGTGCAGCTAAACTGAGACTTCCCCAATGGCCAGGGGTGTATGGTGACAGGGCTACTTCTTCTCTCAACCTGCATGTCTACAATGGGACTCCCCCAGTGGTGGCAGGCACACAGGAGTGTGTTTATCTGATTCTCCTGGTGGGCTCTGGCTACCCAAAAGAAGCGAGGGTCTCCAGTGGTGGCCTGTGAGCCACATGGGGTATATCTGGCTGCATCTCCCTGCCTGTACTGGCTGCCCGCAGGAAGCCCAGATGACCATTTTTGAATTGGGTCTTTGAATTGGGAGGGGGGGGTCTGATTTTTTCAATTCTTTATGTTCTAGATAGAATTTCTTTGTCAGAGGGACAATTGGCTAATATTTTTCTTACTCTGTGGGTTATATTTTCACTCTGTTGGTGATTTATTTGGATGTGAAAAGCTTTTCAATAAGATGAGATCCCAGTTGTTGATTCTTTGAAGTGTTTCCCATGCAGTCTGGGTTTTGTTCATGAACTCTCTGCCTACACCTGTCTTCAAGATTTCTACTTTCTCTTCCAGTAGATTTAGTGTTCCTGTTTTAATATTTATACCTTTGATTCATTTTGATGTTTGTTTAGTGCATGGTGATAGACATGGGTCTAGTTTTAGACTTCAGCATGCAGAGAGCCAGTTTATTCAGCACCATATATTAAAGAGACTACCTTTCTTCCAGTGAACATGTTTGGCTGCTTTGTCAAAGATAAGGTGGCTGAGTGTGTTTACAGTTGTGTCTACATCTTCTAATCTGTTCCACTGATCCTCAAAAGGAATTTTTTGATGAGATTGACTAGGGGTTATTCAACTTTTTTTGTTCTTTCAAAGAACCAACTCTTCAATTTGTTAATTCTTTGTATTGTTTTCTTAGTCTTAATTGTATTCATTTCTGTTCTGATCTTTATAATTTTCTCCCTTCTTTGGGCTTTGGGCTTCACTAGCTCTTCCTTTTGTAGTAGTGTGAGGTATAGCATTAGGTTGTTTATACTCATTCTGTTTTCCTGATGTGAGAGTTCACCACTAAAAATTACCCTCTGAGGACTGCTTTCATTGTGTTCCACGGGTTTTTGTAAGTCGTATTTGCATTTTTGTTTGATTGTACGTATTGTTAAATTACTTTTTAATTTGATCTGTGACCTATTGGTTGTTCCAGAGGGTGTTATTTAATTTCCATCTGTTTATGGAGCTTTTGCAGTTTTTTGTTTGTTTGTTTGTTTGTTTTGACATTGATTTCCAATTTCATAGAGCTATGGTCAAATAATATTCATGGAATAATTTCAACTTCTTTGCACTTACATAAGCATGTTTTATGGGTTAATATATGGTCTATTTTAGAGAAGGTCTCACGTACAGCTGAGAAGAATGTGTATTCTGAGGTTGGGTGGAACACTCTGTAAACATCTACTAAGTCCATTTGTTCACAAGTTTGGTTCAGTTCTGTTATTTCTTTGTTGATTTTTTGTCTAGTTGATCTATCTCTTTGTAATAATGGGGTGTTAAGATCCCCCATTACAATTGTGTTATTGGTTATTTGATTTTTCATACCTATTAATATTTGTCTTAGGTAGTTAGTTGCTCCCATATTTCGTGCATGTGTATTTATGATTGTTATCTCTTCCTCTTGAATTTTTCCCTAACATGTATGTAGTGACCTTTTTTCTTTTGTCTCTTTTGATCATTCTTAGTTTGAAGCTCACATTGTCTGCAAGCATAATAATTATCCCTGCTTTTTTCTGGGTTCCTGTCACATGGAGTACTGTTTTCTATCCTTTGACTTCCAGTCTAAGAATTTCCTTTTGAGATAAATGTGTTTCTCGTATACAGCATGTTGTTGGATTTTGTTTCTTGATCTACTTTCCCAGTCTGTTTCTTTTGCTTGATGAACTGAGGCCATTTACATTAATGGTTTTAACGGATATGTATTAGCTTATCTTTGTCGTATTACCTTCCTTCTGTTGGTCCTTACTTTTTTCCTCTGCTTAATTGCTTGCCCTGCTTGGTGGTTTCTTTCTATTGTTTTTCTTGGAATTGTGGTACTCTATCTCTCTCTAAAATACCTTTCAGTACTCTTTGCAGGGCTGGTTTTGTTGTCATGAATTTCTTCTGTTGTTCTTTGTCGTGGAAGTATCTTATTTCTCCATCCATGTTGAAAGATAGTTTTGCAAGGTACATCAATCTGGATTGGAAGTTGTCTTCTTTCAGGACTTGAAATACTTCACTCCAAGCTCTTCTTGACTTGATGGTTTGTGTTAAGAAGTCTGCTGTGATTCTAATGGGTTTTCCTTGATAGGTGATCTGTTTCTTTTCTCTAACAGCTTTTAATAGTCTATTTTGGTGCTCAATTTCGTGGATCTTGTAGTAGAATTAAGGCTGGAGGTCAGAGGTGATCACCCAAGGTTTGAGAAACTGGAGGACATGGGAGGGATAGAATGAAATGGAATGTGAAGGAGTAATCAGAGAGGGAAGAGACAATGCTCAGTCACTTGAAAATTTAAATTCAGGGGTTAGTTGAGGAAAGAGAAAAAGGATGAGGAGAAGAAAACAAAAAGGAAAAGTAAGAAACCTAAATAGTCAAAAAAAAAAGGAGAAAGAGAAGAATTAAAAAGAAAATTAGAAGAAAAAAAGGGGACCAGAAAAATAGGGAAAAAAAGAAAGACAACCCCTGCCCCCACAGACAAAAAGAACCACAAAAAACTAAACAAAACAAAACAGAATACAACCAGACAGGAAAAAGATAGCCAATCTGACAAACAAGGGAGAATCAAAATAGTGAAATAAATCCAGTGTTTACAGTTCTGTGACAGTGTCCAAGGTAGTGCCCAGCAAGGCGCTGTGTACTCCAACCATGCTTGCCTTGGGAATTGTGCTGTATATGGAGCTGATCTTGGCCTCTGGACGTGAGATCTGGGACTAGTCTTGTGTTGGTGGGGTTCTCCAGAGCCCACTGCTAGCTCCTTGTTGCTGCTTCAGAGATTTCCACTCTGCTGGTCTGCTGATTACTACACCCATCAAAGGCATGTGTGCACCAGGTTCCCAGGTTCGCCTGGCCTTGGTGTCTCTGGTAGTGGTCCAGTGGCTGTGTTCACCAAAGGTCTGTGTTCACCTGTGCACTCAGGATCTACCTCTGGGGTATTATATTTTAATGGCTTAAGTTTTAGTTTGAAAATATGAACAACTTCTAGAGATGAATGGTAATAATGGTAACAACACAAACTACTTGATGCCAGAGAACAATATGCTACAAAAGCTTAGTAGGTTTTATGTTATGTATATTTTTCACAATATAAATAAATAAGAACAATGTATCAACAAATAGATAATAGTAGCAAAGAGAAGGAAAGTATAACAAGGAACCAAACAGAAATTTTGGAGTAAGAAAGCACAGTAACTGAAACAAAATGCAGTAGAAAAATTTCAGCAGCAGATTTGAAGGAATAACATTTAATGTTAGATTAATCAAGACTCTCTAGTCTGAGGAACAGAAAGGAGAAACAACAAAGATAGATAAACAGAGACTAAGAGACTTGTGAGACATCATGATGCATGTTAACATTTGTATACTGAGAAGACAGCAGAGGAAGGGCAGAAAAAGTTGGAGAAACAATGACCAGAAAATCACCAAAGATGATGAAAGCCATGAATCTACACATCAAAGTAGCCCAATAAATTCCAAGTAGGATAAACAAAGAATAGCATTGTTCTTAAAAACCACAATGTGGGGGGAAGAAACCAAACAGGCATGGTAGCACACACCTATAATCCCAGCACATAGGAGGCTAAAGCAGGAGGGTTGCTGTGAATTTGAGGCTATATAGTGAGCTCAAGGCCAGCCCGAACTACACAGAGATCCTGTCTCAAAAAACAAAACAAAACATGTGGAAGTAACCTGATGTCCATCCAATTGATGAATGGTTAAACAAAATGAGGTACAACCATACAATGCAGTACTAGTCAGTCAAATAACAGAAGGAAACACTGATATGTGGATGAACCTTGAAATCATAATGGTAAATGAAAGAAGCCAGACAAAAAAGACTACATATCACATGATCCAATTTGGACCAATGTCTGTTACAGAGAAATGAAAAGAGATGCAAAGTAGCATAGTGATTGCCAGGGGTTAGAGAGCAGGAGGAACAGAGGGTGGAAAGACAACGAGAATGTTCTGAAATTAGGCGGTGTTGGTGACTGCACGATATTGTGCCCACATTAAAAACCAGTAAACTGTATTTATACTATAAAAGGGTCATGTCGTTATTTTTACTTTATGGGAGTTTGAGCTCAATAAAAAATCATGTCACCGGATAATAAAATGAAATAAAAATAAGTTGTATATGGAAAAGCATTAACCCCAAAGTGTGTATTTTTCTGCCCTTCTGGTTTTAAGGAAATGCTATTTGTGTCTGTCAGTTGCAGTCAGGAGCTGTTAACTTGTTTGCCAATTGTAGTGTGTGCAATGTCCCATTTGCTACAGGTTCCAATGGTCTAAATAAAATCCAAGGAGGCCAAGGCAACAACATCATGTGGCAATGTTAATAATCTCCAAATTATTGTAAGCCAGGAGTTGGCAAAAGACAGCCAATGAGACAAACCCAGCCCATTGCCTGTTTTCACCAGACTGGTTTTTGCAAAGGCGAGGGAGGAAGAAGTGGGTGTAGGTTACCCAACATTGCTCCTTTGGCCTTGCTGGCTAGAGCAGAGCCTCTGGGCCCTCACCCAGCAAGCATCTGCTGTGAGCCTCATCTCTTTCCTTTTTTTTTTTTTCCCTCCAGAGGCTCTTGGCTCTGGGGAGCTGTGTGATTTGGTAGGGAGGCTTTTTGAGGGCTCAGAGGCATCACTCAGCTGAAATATGATCTTCCAAAAAGAATTTCATTATTCTCAGTAGACTTATATTACAAAAAATCATATTTTGTTATTGTTTTTGCTACTTCCTCTTTGCTGAGGCAAAAAACCTTGACACCAAAAGTTTGTTTTATCTTATGGTTTGTAGAGGTTTCAATCTAATGTTGGCTGGCTCCAAGGCAGGGTGGCATGGCAGAGGGGCATGGCAGTGGAGAAACAGTCCATGGCAGCCAGGCAAGAAGGAGCAGCAACAGCAGCCCACTTTTCCTCTCCCTTTATATTCTATCCAGACTATATGCTTATTGACTGGTGCTACCCACATTCAGGGTGGGTCTTCCATTATCCATGCCCAGAACTATGCTAATTCCAATCAGTGGACTAATTTAGTACCACAAATACTTAATCCCAGTACTATATACTCTAGATCCAGTCAGCTCCGAAAAGCCCCACCTATGAGCTCATGAGATTTTGGTGGCACATCTAGATACAAGCCATAACAGTTATTATTATTATTATTATTTTTTTTTTTTTTGCGGCACTGGGGATTGAACTCACAACCTTGCGCTTGCCAGGGCAGGCGCTTAAGCCGCTGAGCCAAACTCCCCAGCCCTGGTTTTCTTGAGGCAGGGTCGCACTATGTAGCTCAGGCCAGCCTTGCGCTCACGTTGTAGCCCAAGCCGGCCTCGAACTCACAACGCTCCACCTACCTCAGCCTCCCGAGTGCTGGGATTAAAGGTGTGCGCCACCACGCCCGGCTCATAACAGTTATTATTGCATTTGAATTTTGTCAACAAAATTTTGAACATTTGTTTTTTCTTTTGTTGTATATGTACCTATATAATATTTCAAATTTTCTTTTGCTCCTTCAAAGCCAAAAATACTTACTATATGGTTGCTATGGTTTGAATAGTGGCAGTGTCCTCTCAAAGACCCATGTGTTAAAGGCAGTGTTTCCAGTGTGGCACTACAGGGAGGTATAGTGAGCCTTTCATAGGTAGGACCTTGTGGGAGCTTCTTGGGTTATTGGGTGTGCACCACTTAGGTTATTGGTGTCTCTCCACTTCTTGGCTGGAGATGTAAGCCTTCATTCCCACACATATTCTCTTGGGATGTGCCTCTCTCAACAGAGGTCATATTGGACTTGAATGTCCTGAGTTATGAACTAAGTAAGTCACTTCTCTTTATAAGTTAATCAACTTAACTATTTGACAAAGAAATTGACAAAGACACTAGTCCTGAACAGAAAAGGTTTTGTAGCCAGGTGTGGTGGCCCATACCTGTAATGCCAGTACTCTGGGAGGATGAGGCAGGAGGATTGCAAGCTCCATCATCCCTTTCCTCTCTCTGCCATTTTCCTTCCTTCCTTCCTTCCTGCCTGCCTGCCTGCCTGCCTGCCTTCCTGCCTGCCTTTCTTCATCCTTCCTCCTTCTTCTCCCCCACCTCTCTGTCTCTCTGTCTCTCACACACACCTGCACAAAGTGAATTGAACAAAGGGCCCTTACATTGACCTACATCCACAGCCTTTTTAAAAATTATTATTTTTAAAATTTTGAGTCAGGGTCTCATTAATAACTCGCTAAATTGCCCAGGCTGAGCTCCAATTTGTAATTTTTCCGGCTCAGTTTCCCAGGGTGTTGGATTCCAGGCATGCACCACGGCACCCGGTTTCTGCCATTTTTCATTTCCTCTATTCCTGAGTGTCCTTCTTCTCTCTACCAAGGCACAAATATCTACTATTTTGTCCCACAGAAGCTTGATTGGAAAACTCTAAAGCCAACTACTAGCGATGAAGTGTGTTAAAACTCCTGCGTAGTGCCTCTCCCTCCTTCCCTCATTTAACTGGAGGCGTTGACCTTTTGTGTTTTTGATCCTTTCATTTCTGTGGCCACGTTGTCCACACAGTGGGGAATCCATCTTCCTAGGGTCTAGAGTCTCCAGGAGGAAATCAGACAAGTGAAATGGGTCTTATGTCCCTCAAACCTTACCCATATGCAACTCGTTAACCATCTCAACTTTAAAATCAAATTGCTCTTCTTGGTTTTCTTTATTGAACATGCATTTGTCAGACTGTATAGAGTTCCCATGATAAAATACTTGCATATTATCTCAAAATCCCTTTCCTTAAAAATTTCAATCTATTAATAGTAGATACAAAATGACAAAGTACCCTTTTGTTCAGTATACCCTTAATATTAATTTGTTATGCTATTTTGATTAGAACATAAATCATAACCATAAATATTTTATTTTTTCAAGTAATTTTAAATGATTCATTTGGAAATGAACGTTTTATGTTGTAGATCTGATTATTGACATGAGATAACCTTGTTTTATAGGACAGGGCTTGCTGAATAAGTACATCTTTTCTTTGGAGAGGAAAGCGAGAATTGATTTTATTCTTGTCACCCAGAGATGACATATAGGATTTTTCTTATGAAATAACTGGTTGATCAGTAGTGGCTGCCTGTTTTGAGAAGTATTGCAAGGAGAGAGTTCAGGTTCAGGAGAAAAGGTGTGGTGTTAGATTAGCGATGTCTGCTGTGGACACAGTCCTGGAAAAGTGCAGTGTGACTACCAGCTATTAGCAATGCTGGCCAATCATTTCATTTCGTTTATCAACTTTCATGGAGAGCGAATCACTTGCCATTTCCCCAAGACCTAGTTCTTTAGGATATGAATGAACTTCTTTTCTACAGATATGTGATTAGAGAGAAATCTATGAACAGGTTCTCCTCAAAAGTACTTTGAACTTCTTTGAAGGACTCTTTATATCTATTAGAATTCGTGTTTTTATAAATAAATTCCAAAGTGCCATCCATAATTCTGGTGGAAATTGCTCCCAACACTGTAAATACAATAATTATAGGTATACAGTGATAAAATCAGGTGGTATGATTGTTAAATTGTACACTATAATTTGAGTCTTATTCGTACTGTTTATAAAGTAACCAGTGAGTGACAAACATATCTTAGATCCATTAACTGCTTTGAAGGTGGAAAAGGCATCTTTGAAACCCTAGCCATTCAAGTTCTAGAGAAGATGTTAGGAACACTTCATTGATGGAGGATAAATGACAATTAGGTGCCTAGGTTAGAAGGTGGAAATCTTTAAGGGGAAACTTTAAAATAATTTTCAAATGAGGACTATTCATCTGGACAAATTACTTTTTTTCCTCAAGTCTCCCCTCAAATGTCTTATCTTTATGTTGGGATTATTTCTTGTTTTTTTTGGCAGGTACTCAGTAAAAAAGTAATAACTTATGTAGGTTTTCACTTTCTTTAAAGGGATAGTACTGAAGAGAACATGCACATTTGAAATAACTCATTGCTTTTAAAAGCTTTTATTTTTCTGACTATAAAATTGATTTAACTTTGTAGTTCAAACAATATGAAAAAGGAGAATTTCTCATAATTCTAATATTTCATTCTCCCTCTAGAAAACCAAGGTCCAATTTTCTCCAGCAATATATTATTAGTGTTCATTTTATAAATATAGAATCATATATATTCAGTTCTGCACACATTGACTTTCAATACCTGTATATATAGTTATATCATTTGCAACCATAGATACATAGTATTTTGTAATACTACTGTTTATTTAACCAATGTCCTATTGGTGGACATTTGAGTTGTTTCCAATTTGTCACTATAAACTATAGACAATGCTATGATCAAGTTACCATTTCCTCTGGGGTGTCCCTGTCACCACTTTATTATTATTATTATTATTAATACTGGGGATTGAACCTAGGACCTTTGCACTGAATTGCATCCCCAACCTTTTTATGTTTTATTTTTATATAGGATCTCACTAAGTTTCCTAGGCTAATTTTGAACAAACAATCATCCTGCCTCACCATTCTTAGTAGCTAGGGTTAAAGACCTGTGTGACTGGACCCTCTACCATTGTCACTTGGAACCCTTATGAATGTGCTCTCTAAACTCCTCTCCTGTGTGTAAAGAAACAGGCAGTGCTGTGGTGTAGATCCAGGGCTTAAAAGTGAATGAGATTGGCTGCATCCTTATTTTATCGGCTTTCTTTGTGTAGGATTTCTTATTGCTGGGGAATTTGCTTTTTATTAAAATAATGTGATTTATCTCAAACTAAATAATAATAAAGCATCTTTGTGTATTTGGGTGGGTGTAAAAGAAAAACCCTACGGAGTAACCCTTGCTGGAGAGGAAGATGATGGGAAAGGACCAATGAGGGCCTTCAGATGAACTCTGCGCTGATGCCCTAGCCTACCTCACAGGCTGGGGTGTGGGTGCCCAGGAATGTCATTTTCTGTTTATGTTGTGTATTCATCTGTTATAAAAAAATACCTCGGGCTGCATAATTTAAAGAGAGGTTTATTTTGCTCACAGGAAAGCTTTCTTTGAAGGATGAAAGTCTAAGCAGCATGGTGCAGGCTCTGGCAAGGCCGGCCTGTCTGCACCGTATCATGGAGGATGACAGAATGATGGGGGCACAGCAAGACGGGGTGACTGCATGATGAACAAGAAGCCAAAAAGAATGGAGTGGTCAGTCCTTTTCTTTAACAACAACCTGTCTATCAAGAACTGAAGTCCCATGGGAGCTATATTAATCCCCCCTAAAGCCACAGTTCTCAAAGACCTAGTGTGTTAGTAAGATATTCATCACAGTGACCAAGAGCTTGAGAAAAAACAACTTCAAGGAAATATATTTATTTTGGCTCATGTTTTTAGAAGGTTCAGTCCATGACTGGTTGGCTCCAAGGCAGAAAGATCATGGTAGAAGGGTATGGTGCAGAAACTTGCTCATCTCACAGCAGCAATGAAGCGAAGTGAGAGAAAAGAGCCATAGAAGAAAGGTTGGGAAAGGGATATACTTTCCAAGGTCACATCCTCATGATGAATTCCCTTCAACTAGGATCCATCTCCTAAGTTTCTGTTATCTCCCAACAACGCATCAAGTTATGATCTCATTCATAGATTAACCCAGTGATAAAGTTAGAGTCCTCATGACCCAGTCACAGTCCGAAAGCCCCATCATTGAACATGTGAGACTTTGGGGAAACATTTTAGATCTAAATCATATCACCTATCTTGCATTAAGCATCCCCCACAAGTTCCATCACCCCCTTCTTATGGTTTATATACAATGGCTCCCAAAGCCTCATGCATTTGGAAAGTGATTGCATTATGGGGAGCAATAGCTGACTTGATGTTAGGAGGTGAGACCTGGCCAGAAGAGCTGGGGCCTGTTCACTGGGGGTGTGGCTTGAAAGGGTGTACCTCCCTCCATGCCTCCTTTCACTCCTCTCTGCTTCCTTTTCTCCCACATCCTCTCCAGCATTTGTTATTATTTGATTTGTTCATGACAGCCATTCTTCCTGGGGTATGATGGTATCTCAATGTACTGGTTTTTTTGTTTTTGTTTTTGTTTTTGTACCAGGAATCAAACTCACAACCTCATGCTTGCCAGGTAAGCACTTGTGCCACTGAGCTAAATCCCCAGTCCCTTCAGTGTAGTTTTAATTTGCATTTATCTAATGGTCAGAGATGTTGAACATTTTTTGTGTGTTCACTGGCATTTGTACTTCTTCTGAGAACTGTCTATTAATTTCAATTGGCCATGTTTTTGATTAGGTTTTTTTATTTTGGGGGATCTATTTTTTTTTTAGTTCTTTATATATTCTAGATGTTAGTTCTTTGAGGAATAGCTAGCATATCTTTTTCCTGTTCTGTGGGTTGTCTCTTCACTTTGTTGGTTTCTTCCTTTGCCATGCAGAAGTTTTTTAATTTGATATGATCCCATTTGTTAATTCTCAGTATTATTTCTTGTGCCATTGGGATTCTGTTCAGAAAGTCTTTGCTTATGCCTATGTCTTCAAGATACCTATTTTATATTGCAGCAGATTAAGTGTTTCTGTTTTAACATTCAGATTTTTGATCCATTTTGATTTTAGTTTAGCACATAGGGAGATGAGTCTAGAGTCAATCTTTTGCATGTAGATATCTAATTTTCCCAGCACCATTTATTAAAGAGGTTACCTTTCCTCTAGTGTATATTTTTGGCCCCTTTGCCAAAAATCAGATATGTGACTGGGATTGTTTCTTCTTCCTCTGTTCTATTCCATTGATCCACATGTCTATTTTTGTGTCAATACAAAGCAGTTTTAATCACAATACCTTTGTAGTATAACTTCAAATCTGTAATTATGATGCTTTCTGCTTTGCTTTTGTTATACACGATTGCTTTTGCTATTCTGTGTCTCTTCTGGTTCCACATGAATTTTAGAATTGTTTCTCCAGCTCTGTGAGAGATGCTAATGGTATTTTGATTGGAACTCCATTAAACCTATATATCAGTTTTGGAAATATGGCCATTTTTATTATATTGGTTTTGCCTATCTAGGAACAGGGGCTGTCTTTCCATTTTCTGATATTTTCCTCAATTTTGTCTTTCAAAGTGATGTAATTTTCATTGTAGAGGTCTTTTACTTCCTTAGTTAGCAAAGACCTAATTATCTTACACTAAGTCCCACCTCCTACTTTTAGGTCTCAGAGAGGATGGGACAGGGAGGTGCCCTCAACTGGCAGCAGACTCTGCTGCTGGTCTGGCTCGGTGGTGGTTCCCTCTGTTTTATTCTTTTCTTTGACACAAGACTCAAGGATGAGGGAATCCTGGTTGGGGTTGAAAGCCCACCTCTGCCCATGGAGATACCAGGACTACGTGACCTTAAAGCCACAATTTACAAAATACGATGTCTTGGTTACTTTTCTCTCATTGCCGAGACAAAACACCTAACACCTAATGTCAAAGGAGGAAAAGTTTATTTAGCTTACAGTGTGTGGAGGTTTCAGTCCACAATCAACTGGCTCTAAGGCAGTGGTGTGGCACAGGGGCAACATGGCAGCAGAAGACAGCAAAAGCAACAAGAGCAAAAGGGTGGAGCAAGCCTCTTTTCCTCTCTTATATTGTATGCAGGCTAAATGCCCTAGGGCAGATGTAGCACTCAAGCCCCCAGGCCCAGAACTAGACAATGAACCAATCACAAACTAGATTCAGCCACCTCTGAGCAGCCTGATCCCCATGACCACATAAGGCTTTGAGGGGACATGCAGACACAAACCATAACAGATGAGAAGATGGCTAAAAGAGGTTCAGTGAAGCATAC
Source organism: Dasyprocta punctata (assembly GCA_004363535.1). Classification (NCBI taxonomy): domain Eukaryota; kingdom Metazoa; phylum Chordata; class Mammalia; order Rodentia; family Dasyproctidae; genus Dasyprocta; species Dasyprocta punctata. Next base: position 12,403 of record RJWM01010156.1, read on the forward strand.
AGTGAAGATGAAAAATAGGAGCATAAATACCATAACTGAGTAGAAGAGTGGCTAGGACTAAGGTGTGATTCATTTGTATTAGGATAAGTGGATCTGAGAGTATGATGAGTTCAAGTAAACAGCTGAAAACCTGGATGAATAAAATCGAACAATGGCAGCACCAAATCCAGAAGTGTGAATAGGAAGTATAAGACTACCTGAAAATCACGTTTGTGCTACTGGGAAGCCATCAGCCCAGCTTCTAATGCCCATTTTGTTGTAAAGCTCAATCCATTTTGGCTTCAAATTCACTGCCAACCAGGTGGTCTGAGAAGTCTCTTCATGCAAAACACCCTTTGATTTATCTCTGCTCCTGCAAACTTTAGGAGAGAATTCCAAGAGCAATGAGCTGAGGTCGGAGCTGCTGACAGCTGGGCGAGGATTGGTTTCCTGAAGGCAGGTGCTCTCCAATATTTGACCAGTGGAAAGAGAAATCAAGCCAGAGGTCCTGATTAGTGGTGCCCTCTGGTGACCAGTAGTGAGAGGAGCAAATTCTCTCAAAGATTGCCTACCCAGTTTAGGTCCCTCATCCTCCCAGATTAACACTAGCAGTTAGGATGAAGGCACAAGGCAAGGCAAGCCACTTTATATGGCAGCAGACAGAACAAAAAAATAGATTTAGAATTGTTATACGCCTCAAAGAGCATATCTTGGAAATTTCAGGCACCAAATATAGAACAACTAAATATGAAGTGGTTGAAGAAATGAAGGCTGTAATAATAAGGATGTGTTCTCCTCAAAATTACAATCACAAGCAGAAAGAGATGTAAAAATAAACCTTGTAGAAATTTGAAAAAAAAAGTTTCTCTGTTGACTTACCTTCTAAGGGTGGTTGAACAGAAAATTAGACATTAATGAAGAGAGAATTAACAAACTGGAAAGTGTATCACAGTATCACATCCAGAACACAAAAGAGTGATAAGAAGGTAAAAATACATGAAAACAACAATAAGAGATTTGAGGAATAAGTTGAATGTGTCTCATCCCAGTACCCTGAGAGGCTGAAGCAGAATTGCACATTTGAGCCCAGCCCGGACACAGCATAAAGGCTCTGGGTTCAATCCAGGGAGAGAGACAGAGAGAGAGAGAGAGACAGAGAGAGACAGAGAGAGAAAGGGAATAAAATGAGAAAATGTAACATATGCATATTTGGACTCTCAGAAGAATAGGAGTGTGTAGAGAAGAAGAGGCAATATTTGGAAAGACAATGGCTGTGATTGCAATTATTCCGGAACCTATAAGAAAATAAAATACGCAAAGCTAGAAAACAAGGCATATCTTAAATAAAATGAAATTCAATCTTCAACTTATTATAGTGAAATCATAGTATACCAAAAGGAGCCAGGGAGAAAGGACAGCTAAGGATGAATAGTCTTTCTAGTCCTAGAAGTACTAAAGAAAATAAATCATAGTAAAAAAACAAAACAAAAGAACAACAACAAAATTCACACAAAGCAAATACCAAGTCCAAAGAGTTTTCCAATGAGTTCTGCAAAGCTTCAGAGAACTGGTCATTTCCGTCTTCCCAACCAGTTCCATGAGGCCAGTATTACTGAGAAGAGTACAAGAAGGAAAATTTCAGACTAACCGAATTCATAAATGTACTTTCCAAAAAAATTCTATATGAAACACTGGTAATAGTATATAAAAAGATAAAACATTGATCCTTTAAATTCAATAGTGGGGAGCCATGGCCGCGCGGGGGTCCTAGCCGCTGCAGCTCGCTGACGGCCCCCCGCTCCCCACGCTCGCGCCCCGCGCGCCCGGCCACCCGCCGCTGGCGTCGCCCAGCAGGTGCCGCAGCGCCGCAAGCGCACGTCGTTCAGCGCCCAGCAGCTGCGCCTGCTGGAGCTCGTCTTCTGCCAGACCGTGTACCTGGACATCCAGCTGCGCGAGCGCCTAGTCGTGCGCACGCGGCTGCCCGAGGCGCGCATCCAGGTGTGGTTCCAGAACAGGCGTGCCAAGTCCCGGCTACAGAGTGGGAAATCCTTTCATTCTGCAGCCAGGCGGGAGCTTTTCCTCCACCCGGTAGCTCCTGGGGCTGAGGCGAAGTGTTTGAAGCCACCGCCCCAGCCGCCTCTGGAGGCAGGCGTGAGCTGCCTGCCCCACCCTAGCTGGGCGGCGGGGGCCGCTCTGAGTGCGACTCCCAGGCCCAGCATTTTGGAACCTATTCCACGCTTTCTGAAGAGAATTCTGAGAGCATTCGTGATAAGCGCAGAGGAGCGGTCACAGCTGGGAGATGCCAGAGCACTGGCCCACCTGGCTTTCCCGGTTCTTCCTCCTACCCCAGTGACTCCCCACAGCCGGTCTCTCCCCATGGCCACCTCCGCTAGCCAAGACGCTGGGCTCCCGCGTGCCTCTCTCTCCCCAGCTCTGCACACTGAACTGAATCTGTGTCCGAGCCCCACTTGCTGAAGCTATCGTGATTTTTGGACTGGTTGTTCAGAACTGATGATTTTCTTTACAAGAACCCTTCGACCTGACTCGGTTTCTCTTTGTGCATGACAGCGCTGCCTTCTGAGAGTCCCACCTGTGTGCAGGCTTATAACCTTAAACTCACTCTAATCCGTGTCTTCTACCCTTTTCCTGTCACCAACATTTCTTTCTTTTGTATTTAAATTTATTTTTAATGTGTATTAGTGCGTGTTTGCAGCGCATCATGATTCCATGCATTGTGGGAGCTGGTGTGCGGACAGGATACATCTTAGTTCCTTTTACTTCCTCTTCCCTCCCGCCTCCTCCCTCCGTCTCCTGTTTTTTCAAAATGTTATTTTCTTTAAATGGACAAGTAAAAATTGTATATGTTTATATCATACAACATGACGTGTTGATTGGAAAATGGCAAACTTGAGCAGTTTAACAAGCATGACTTCACACTTACTGTTTTGTGATAAGACCCTAAAGCCTACTATCTTAGCCCCTTCCAAGTACGTAATATATTAACTGTAGTCGTGATGTACAACAGATCTCCTTTTTTTTTTTTTTTTGGTATTGGGAATCGATTTCACAACCTCATGCTTACCAGGTAAGCACTTGAGCCGCTGAGCTAAATCTCCAGCCCCTTACAACTGATCTCTTGAATATTTTCTCTTAACTGAAATTCTATGTCCTTGGACCACCGTCTCCATGGTCCCTTGAATTTTTTCATTTGGCCTGTCGCCTTCACGCTCAGTCACTAGTGACACATTGTGGATTATTTGAAGAGCCCCCTTGCTCCTAGCTATCACTGTAACAAAGCTACTCTTTGGGAATCTGTCGCAGCCTAGATCTAGTTGCTATCAGATCATCAGACTGTCCAAAAAGCAGATGTCATCTTTAACCCATAGGACAGCTGTTCGAATCTTAGGGTTCCCTGTGTGCAGGGTGTCCCTCTGTCTCAAAGTGATTTCTTCTTTTAGGACCAAACTTTCGCTTTCAGATCACTTAAGACCCACCCTTTCGGCAGCCTGAGTTTTGTGCACCCTTAGCACTTGTGATTGTACTTCCTGTGCCTGGCAAGTGGATTATTAAATGTTTTCCATGAATGACTCAAAAGATAAAAAATAAAAAATAAATAAATTCAATAGTGGTTTAATTTGAGGAAGTAAGTTTCATTATTTGCAATAACCATTTGTTTTGTTTTCTTTTTTGAGACAAGGTCTTGCCATATAGTCCAGGCCAGGGTTGAACATGCTATGTAACCCAGGCTGGCTTCAAATTTGCAATCCACAGTCTCTGAGTGCTGGGATGATAGGCATGTGCCATAATGCCACATTAGCAAATTAAAGGACGAAAACCAAATGATTATCTCAATAGATGCCAAAAAGTTATATGACAAAATTCAACCTCAGATTTTTATTAAAATAATATAAAACCTGGAATTAAAAAGGAGTTCCTTGACCTGATTAAATCTACTTAGCAGTCTGTATCCACACATCATTTCAAGTGGAAAGATGTTGGGAGCCTTCCTTTATTATGGTGGTGAGAAGGGTGTCCCTAATACTGATCCTATTAAGCTTTGTCAGTAGATCTTAGCAAAGGCAATAAGACAAGAAAAAGAAATGAAAGGCATAACAAAAAGAAGAAACACAATTTTCATTATTTGCAGGTTATGTAATTATTTACATGGACAACCCAAACTAACCTAAAGATAAATTATTAGAAATAAGATATTTTATTAATTTACTATAAACTACTATAAATCAAATATTAAAAAACATTTACAAAGTATGACAATAAAAGAAAATATTGATTGCAACCAAAATGTGTAAGTTATCTAGGAATAAATTCTATCAAAAGAGGTATCAGGTCTATGCAGAAAATAATAAAATTTTATTGAAAAATCTTAAAGAATATATAATTAATTGAAAGAATCTTTGTGCTTATGGATAAGAAGTTATTAATTTATTCTCAAATTAATTCTATAGAAGCTATGCAGTTCTAATCCAAATACTAAAAGAGTTTTTTTTTATTGTGGTACTGGAGCTCAAACCCAGGGCCTTATGCATGGAAGTTAAGAACTCTACCACTGAGCCACATCCCCAGCACCGCCCCCCACCACCTTTTTTTGTACAGGGAATCAAACACAGGACCTCCCGCTTGCCATACAGGTGTTGTGCTGCTGAGCTATATCCCCAGTCCCTAGCAGAGATTTTAAAAGAAGGTGTCAAGCTGTTTCTGAAATATACAAAAGTACAAAGAGCCAAGAACAGTAAGGATACTCCTAAAAAAGAATTAGGTAGGTGCTGGGGGTGAAACTGTCTGTACCTAGGTATCTAGGACAAGGCCACTGCTTCTCTTGAGTTTGGCAGGGCCCCTTAAGACGTGTGCACAGTTCAGGGAGCTGACACACATAGTGAACTGAACTTTGCTTGGGATAATATAGACAGTTTCTCTCTTGCTCTCCATGAAGCCACCAAGGCATGCTGTTCTGCTGAAGATTAGATATTCTTCCTGTCCCAGATGCTACCCTCCCCTTAAAGTCTCTGTGAACTTATTCTTATGCTGATTGTATAAATAAATGCACTGCAGGTATTAGGCAGTTCCTTTCTCCCTTCAGCAGGAGGAGCTCCACCTAACCTCAGCTTTCTGTATACTGACTTCTGTCTTCACCCTCCACTGTCCTCCCTCCAGAGTTTCAAGAGTAGCACTGGACACCTCAGGAAGGAACGCTAGCTTTATGGGATATGAAGACTTACAGAAAGCTCTAACACTTTAGGTTGTGCTGGATTGGCACCAGGATGTAGACCAGTGTAACAGATCCACAGATCTCAGAAACAGTCCCAGGCATACATGATCTTTAATATACAGCAGAGTCACACTAGAGACTTGGGGACTGGTGATGCTGGGTCAGCTGGGTTTCCAGTAGGAAAAAGTAGATCCACACTGAGTAGTCAGCATTCGATATTAATGCCTGCGGAGAGTTTAAAGGAGGAAAGCTTCGTTTTGGCTTTCAAAAGTTGCATTTCTATGGTTGGCTGGCTCTGTGCTACGATCTTTGGTGAAGCAGGATACCACGGTGGGAGCACATAGCAGAGGTCACCTCATGACATCCAGGAGAAACAGAGCAAGAGCGAGAGCGAGAGCGAGAGCGAGAGCGAGAGAGAGAGAGAGAGAGAGAGAGAGAATGAACAGAATGAACAAGCTAGGCCCTTCCAGGAATATACCAGGATATGCTCCCAGTGACCTATTTACTCCAAGTAGACCCCACCTCCTAAAGTTTTCACCGATAATACCATAAAATTATGCATCCATCATTAGATTAATCCATTGATGATGAGCTCAGGGCCCTCACAATCACCTTCCTGAAGGCTCTTCTGAACACTGCTGCACTGGGGAATGAGGCCTTTAATGCAGCTTTTAAAAAATTAATTAATTAATTAATTAATTTTTGCCACCGGGGCTCAAACTCAGGACCTCACACTTGCCAGGTAGCGCTTGTGCTGCTAAGCTGTATTCCTAGCCTTCACTGCAGCTTTTTGGGGACATTTCAGATTCAAATCATAACACATACCATAGCCACACACACACACACACACACACACACAACCCGGATGGATTGAGAACTTAATGTGAAGAATAAAACTTTAAAGTTTGTGGAGAAGATGGAGTGAAATAAACCTCTGATGCTGTTACCCAGCCTTGGAGATGATGTGGCACCCTGGAGTTGGAAAGACCTGGTTTGGCCCTATCCCTGCCACTTTCTAGTACACGACTTGCCCATTCTGAGCCACCATGTTCTACCTATAAAACTTAGCTTTCATCCTCCCTGGAACTGTGGAACCTGAATGAGACAATGATCATGAAAGCTCTTTGAGATCTTCTGCATGGAAGAAATAGAAGGGCTAATTCCCCCTTCTTCCCATTCTATTTACCCTACAGAATCCAAACCTCCCTGGGATTAAATGCGATGGAGGGTGATGCAAGCCTATAATGCCAGCACTCTGGGAGGCTAAGGCAGGAGGATTGCAAGTTTGAGCCCAGTCTGGGCAACTTAGTGAGAGCATATCTCAAAATATTAAAAATGGGGTGGGCTAGGGATATAGTGTCGCATCTGTCCGCAGCTCTAGACGTTCCCAGGGGAAGGACAGTGAGAAGATGGAGAAATAAAGATAAGAGACAGAAAGCTGAGGTTGGGTGGAGCTCTCTCTCCTGATGGCAGGAAAGGAACTGCTCAACCACTGCAGGGATTTATTTATGCACTGAGGAGGTTGATACCAATTTCAACCCCTCTGTTTTGCAACTTCATATGGCTCCTGCTCTTGGAGCCTAAACAGCTTGTTTACTTGCAGCTGGAGCTGTTTGTTTACTTGGAGCTGGAGCAGCTTGTGACTTGGTTCACCTCAGACTCCGTGTACTCAGGGCTGGCCTTACTTCAGCCCCGCATATGCAATTGATCTCCAGCTTCAGCCTTTCCCCACAATATAGTTCAATGTTAAGGCCCTGAGTTCAATAATCAGTTACCCCCCCCAAAAAAAAGGTGATAAAGGGTGTTAAGGCACGAAAGACATCAGGGCTACCATGCAGGTAGGAGACAGAAGCCCCTTTCTGACATAGGCTTTGCTTCCTATCAGGCCATCCTCCTTCCCTTCAGCCGTCCTTGTCAGTTCAGTGACTCCCTTCTGATGTGCCAGGTGCCTGTGAGCTCTCTGCATCTCCGACCAGTTACACCTTCCCGCAATGCGGTGGGTGCTTTCCTTGAGTCCTAGCAGATGTTTGTGTTGAATCCAAAGCTGCTCAAGAGGCTGCTGCAGTGTGGATCCCAGCTGACCCTGTGGTTTGGCAGAGCTTAGATTAGCTGGACCTGCAGGCTGGGGGTTGGGTGCTAAAGAAAATTGAGCCAAGCCTTGAAGAAAGTGTAAGATGCTAGCAAGTGCTGGAAATCTCCAACCCTCCCTCATTGTGGGTTTCCTCAGTGTAGCAGTCTACCAGCCAGACTCATGTAGACGCTGGGTGGGAGCAGATGAATTGTGGCCATGACCAGAAGGAATTCCGTGATCTAGCAAAAGGGAAGTCTTTTCAGCCACACCTGGGGAGTGCCTGGTTTCCAGAACAGTCCCTCCTGCACACACAGAACAACAACCTTTTCATTCCAGCTCCTGGAAAGTGCCCATGTCCAGACGTTTGCTTGGAGATGCCATGGTAACCATGATGTCACAATGGAACGTCATTCTTTCTGAGGTAGTAGGAGAAACTCCTTCGCTGAGCTCTGCTGTGTAAGGTCAGAGCGGGTTCATTTCTCCTGTAGTGGAAGCATTCACAGAAGAGCCCTGAGGACTATCGTGAGGACAAGAACCATCCACTGTCATGAAGGGAACATGGTGATTTAGAACTGTGCATGGGTTCCTTAGAACACCATGGCTTGTTGGAGGCAAGCGTACTGGTGCGGGGTATGGTGTGGGGTAAAGCACACAAGGGCTTTGGATTCAGGCAGGAACTCAAACTCCAAGCCTACGACTTGATAGCTTGTGACTTTGGATTGGTGGTTACCCAGTGAGCATCAGTTTCTGAATCTGTAAAATGGGGCTCATGAAGGCATCTACCTCCTGGAGTGCTTGTGTGAATGATTCAAGCTAAATGCTGGGCTGTTACTGTGTGAAAGCATGGGGGTTATTACTACTGAAAAAATAACCCCAGAATGTTTGAAGGCAGCAGAGTTTAATAGGAGGGGTAAACTCATGGGGAGACATAATAACCAGGGTGAACTTCCACCAAAACCCTGCCTTTTCTTTCAGCAGCATATTATGCCTACAGTGTTAAAACAAGAATCGAATTCCACAAATCAAAAATCAACCGCTTTCAGAGACCCAGCTCTCTGGGACATCCAGGGGTCTGGGTTGCACTGAGAAGAAAACTGGCAAAAACGCTGCCTGCCTCTGTCAGCCGTCCTACCAACTGCTAGCTGAATATTCATGCCAGACGGCTGGTTCCTGCCACTGTACTGCACAGAAGCAAGCACAGATGTGACAAGTTGGTTTCCATGTCTTAGAACCTTTATGAGTGAAAAGGAAGAGACAGGGTCTTTGATGCTGGGGGAGGGGAATTGCCACTTTGGGGAAAAGAGGAAAGCCCTGGGTGTGTTCAAGGAGGTGATGGAGCCATTAGACCTTCTCTCTCCCCAGCTGCCCATGGTGTCCACAGCGGTTCCGTCTGGGGATGGCAGAGATGAGAGGGATGCTGCTGGTGTTGCTGTACGTGTCCCACTCTTCTGCCAGTGAGTACACAGCATTCTTCCATGTGACTTTAAGCCGGCTGTGTGGCCTGGCAGGGGGAGTCATTTAGGAAAATAAAGTGGTCCTTGGTGTCCAGAGGGGAGCTCGAGTGAAGGTGACTCACAGTCTTTGCTCTAGGTATATGTGTTGGTGGCAGGAACCAAGCAAGGTAGTGACCCATGGGGCAGGGATGTAGGTCACTGGCTGCTGAAGCTGACATCACGGCTAATCCTGAGGGTGGTAGGAAAAAAGCCTCTGGCTACAGAAAGGAGGAGTCAGCGTGAGACCTGCCTCACTCTACTCTGCCTTCCTACTACACCGCTGCTCTGCAGACTGTGAGCCCCGCTACCTCGAGTGGCAGAAGTGTCAACTGCGGTCCCCTCCTCACCTGACCTCTAGGTTGTTCAGAAGGATTAAAAAGTCCAGCCTAGAAAAGGTAACAGGGACAGGGGACAGCCGATTAAAATAGGCTCTGTCCTGCCTTACTGTCGTCTCAGCTGACTCTGCTCTGCCTTCTTGGGGTTAGATGGGAGACTCAAGAGAAACACCTGTACACACACACACACTGCACTTCCTCAGCCGCCTCCACCACCTCTGCCTCCTCGTAACCCCAAAGAGATCAGAGAATCATGGGAAAGCACAGAAAGGGCCTCTCTCCCTTTAGAAAGCCACAGTCAGGTGACCCTGGACAAACATTTTGTCTCTGAGTCAGATTTTCTCACTATCTCCTGGTCTTCCATGGATATGGCAAGGTCCAGCTAGGGCTTTGAAGAATGAAAATCGAAAGTCATCACATGCATTTAGTATTAGGAAACACTGGTTAACAAATTATACCATAGGTTGCCAATTCCCCAGGAAAACAGTCAGACCTACCTAAGGAATCCTATCTTTGTTGGTTATCTGAAGAACTTAGTGGCCTTATTAGCATCATCTTGGTGACAACCAGCCTCGTCATCCATCCAGCAAAGTCTCTAAGGGTCCATTAATGGGGATGTTTGGTCATATGATGTCCCATAGCGGAGAGGTCCTTTGTGGTCTTTCAATGATACTATGGGTTTGGAAATTATGTTTAATGCTTACATCAAAGGTCACTACTAGGGGGAAGCTCTCCCAGATGGTAAGCCCTGGGCAGAATTCCTGTCTCCTCCTCTGTGCCCTTAAGGCACACTCCCTTTCCTCACCCATCTCTGTGGCTGTCACTCATTAACATGTCACTGGGACAGACTCCTGAAATCCAGGCGTCAGACAGTCCCGAGCCTAGAGCCTAGCAAGATTGAGTGTGGTATGGGTGAAAATAAGTCACCAATGGTCCAACCCACACAGTTCCCTGAGGTTACCTCCCAGAATCTCTTATGCCAAAGAAGATCCCCTTGTTTGAGAAAAGAAGTGAGGTGGTAGAGTTAATAGCCAGCAGGAAAGAGGTTCAGGGGCTGGTGGATAGTGGCAGCCCCAAGGACCAGGTCCTTGTGGTGAGGCCTGCACTGCCTCTGCAGGTTGCGGCATCCAGAAAACCTCACTGGTGGACGAATCCGAGGAGAACCTGGTCAGCGCCATGGAGTTCCCCTGGGTGGTGTCCGTGCAGGACTCACAGTACACACACCTGGCGTTCGGTTGCATCCTCAGCCAGTTCTGGATCCTCAGCATCGCATCCGCATTGCAGTACAGGCCAGTACTCTCGCCCCGGGGCCCAGGCGGGTTCCCCAGTCTACTACTTCCCAGCTTCAAGTTCGCTCGGTCCCAGCCTTGGGGTCTTACAATCCCTCTGCTCTGAGGACTGCAGGAGGCAACAGGAAAAGGGGGCTGACCCTTCCCCATCTTACACAGAAAAGATACTCATTCTAGTTCTGCTGCAATCCAGAGGCACAGATTCTTAATAAGAGACGTCCTCCCTGCTTATCCCTTGCCTTAGACACTCACCTAGCACTATGCAAATGCTACTGCCACAGATACATGTATACTTAAAAAACACCAAGGAAATGCAGAAAGGCTGGGAGAGTAGTGCTTATCTCTAGAAGCTCACACACAAGATGTCTTTTTCTTTTTCTTTCTTTTTTTTTTTTTCTTTTTTTTTTTTTTTTTGAGACAGTCTCATGTAGCTCAGGTTGGCCTCAAACTCTCAGTGATCCTCCTGCCTCTGCTTCCTGAGTGCTGGGACTACAGGCGTGTGCCCCCACACCTGGCAACACCCAAGATTTCTATTTTCTTCTTAGAACTTTTCTGTATTCTTCACAATAAATATACCTTCTTGTAAACCATAAAAATATCATAAATATTATTAAAAGGATAGCCGTTTGGGTAAATATTTGTAAGTATTTTTGTAAATATTTGTAAAATACCTCACTTTGGCCCAATAATTTCACTTTTAGGAATCAAAATGATGAAAATAGTTTCAACCACTAGAAAAGTTTTCATAGGATGTTGTTCTGTGGACACAAAGTTGTTAGCATAGTTAATTACGAAACACAGGAAAGAAACCTAATGTCCAATTTCATGGTTAAACGTAGTATGTTATATATATCACATCATGTATAATGTATATGAGTCGTATAGATGTACATATATTGTGGAGGGACAGGTGATAGTGTAACTGGATAAATTATAATGTAAACCCTTGAGGAAATATTGTACAACTGCCCAATCTTCCAGCTTGAAAACCCATGTATAGATATGAACGCTGATGGGCAACCAAAGATATATGGTGAGAAGCAGCAGCCCTGCCTGTCCCTCAGTTATTAGCTTCTCTCTTTTATGTCATGCCCATCACCAGTTTCTTGGATATTGTCCATTAGATTCTCAGTGCACTCATGGATATGTATATACCTATGAGTCTAGTTATATTGATTTTTGTATCTATTGACCGAGAATTCTCCTCCTTCTTGTCTTAGTCAACGCAGGCTGCTGTAACAAAATATCATAGACTCTGAGACTTAAACAACAGAATGCATTTTTTGCAACTTTAGAGGTCAGAAATCCAGACCAGGAGATATCCACAGGTTTGTTTTCTCCTGAGGCCTCTCTGCGTGGCTTGCAAATAGTTGCCTTCTAACCGTATCTTCGTGTAGCCTTCTCTTTGTGTGTGCATTCCTGCGGTATCTTCTCCTTTTCCTCTTCCTTCTTCACACCTCTTCCAACCTCCTTCTCCTCCTCCCATTCTCTACTCCTTTCCTCTTTCCCCTTCTCCTCTTTTTCCTCCTCCTGTGCTGGGAATGGAACCCAGGGCCCGGCATATGCCAAGTCAATGCTGTACCTCTGTGCAACATCTCCAGCCTTCTTCCTTTTCCTAAAATGACACCACCCATCTTGAATGGGTGCACAACTCTTATAACTTCATTTAACTTTAGTTACCTCTGTCTCCAAATATGGTCACATTAGAGGTCAGGGCTTCCACTTAGGATTTTGGAGGGTTACAATTCAGCCTATAACATTCTGCCTAAGCATCCCCCAAATTCATGTCCTTCTGCCTTGCAAAATACGTTCACCTCATCCTGCAGACCCCCCTCCCACTCTTTTATTTCCAATCAGATTTTATGAGTGTATTTTAGGTATATATAATGATCACATTCACCATAGAGAATTTGTCCCTGTACATGATATAACTTGCCCTCCCTCCAGCCCCCTCCCCTCCCCATTTACAAAAGCTTTACTTCCATTTTTCTTTCTTTTCTCCTTTTGTTTTTTACTTTTCCCTTCCTTCCTTTTCTCTTCCCCTCTCCCTTGTTCCCCTCCCCATTTGAATATTTTCTTCCTATTTCACAATACCTATTATACATTTTGGTCTAATTTATACTTTCACCAGAGAAACAATGTGGTGTGTACACATCTGTGTCCTATTTATTTCACTTAAGAGTATGGTCTCAAGGTGTATCCATTTACCCAGAAATGTCTCAAGCTTATCTTTCTTTATGGCAGAATAGTACTCCATTGTATAAAAACCCCACATCTTCTTTATTCACTCACAGTTGGTGGGTATTTGGGCTGTTTCCAAGATTAGCTCCCCAAATCTTAACCCAACAACATTAACTCCAAATTCAAAATGTCACCTGAACCAGGTATTGCTGAGACTGGAGGTTTGATCTGTCCTGAGGCAAAATTACTCTCCAAATAAGCGACCTGTGAAACCACACAAGTTATGTGCTTCCAAAATCCAATTGTTGGGACAAATGTAAAATAAATATTCCCATTGCAAAAAGAACAGATCCAAAAGAAGGCAAGGATGATCTGTCCCAAGCAAGTCTAAAACCTAGCAAGGCAAATCGCATTAGATCTCAAGGTTCAAGAATTTCCCTTCAGATTGATGCTGTGCCCCAGGGCTCCCTGTGGTGGCAGCTTGCTGATCGCTAAATCCAATGGGGTTACTCTTCTCTTTGTTTAAGGGTACAGCACAGTTACTCCATTATTCCATGCTGTAGAAGCCAAGAATCTTGACAGCCTTCCTTCATCATGTCCTGTTTCTGTTTCCTTTTTTCCCAAATTGGCTGGGTTTTTCCTGGTATAATCCATAATCTCTTTATCAAGTGGAAATCTAGCCACACCCTTAGTATTCTCTCCAGTACATGATTGTTTTATTTTTTGCAATATGAACAGACCAAAAATTTTCCAAATCTTTAAATTCTGCTTCATTTTTGTTTAACAATCCCTTCTTCAATTCATGTCTTTCTTCTTGCATTTTAATATAAGCAGTAAGGAGAAACCAGGCTATACCTTCTACACTTTGCTTAGAAATCTCCTCAGCTAGAGTCCCAAGTTCATCCCTTTTAACTTCTTTTCCACAAAACTTAAGAACATGATCTAGCCAACTTGGTTTTGTTTTGGTTTGTTTGTTACCGCTTTAATATAAGTATTCCCTTTCTTCCTGTTTCAGAGACCTCACTAGAATCACCTTTATTATTTATCTTTCTTCCAATACTCCCTTGAAGGCAGTCTGGACTTTTAAAACATGTCCTCAAAACCCTTTCAGGCTCTATCACCCAGTTCCAAAGCTGCTTCTACATTTTTAGGTATTTGTTACAGAGCATCTCACTTCTCAGTGCCAAAATTTGCATCAGTCTGCTATGGGTGACAATAAAAAGTTGTATCTTGTAGTTCTGGAACCAGACATCCAAGCCTAAGGTATAGGCAGACTGGTTTCTCCTTTGGCCTCTTTCCTTAGCTTGCAAATGGCTGCCTTACTGCTATGTCTTTGAATGGCCTTTTCTCTGTGAATGCTCACCTTCGGTGTATTTTCCTCTGCATATAAGGGTACCAGTCCTGTTGGATTAAAGCCACACCTCTTTAAGCTTAATTACCTCTTTTTTGTCAGTGCTGGGGATTTAGATTTTACTGTTATTTTTACTTTGAGACAGGTTCTTGTTAAATTGCTAAATTGCCCAGACTGGGCTCAAATTTGCGATTCTTCTGCCTCAACTTCCCAGAATGTGGGAACTACAGGTGTGTGTTGCTCTGCCAGGCTATTTAATTACTTCCAGAATGTCTGAATTTTCAAATATGGCTACACTGGCAGACAGAGTTTCAACATATGAATTTTGGGGAGGGGAGACACAGTTTTGTCCATAATATTCTCCAATACAACTGGTAGCACAATACATACATTAGCCCATCTTATGTTTTCCCTTTTCCAATACATTTTCTTATCAATGCACAGAGAGCCTTCTGTCAGCTGCAGTTTTCCATCATGGATAAACCATAACTGCACTGTGGTTTTTTGTTTTTGCTTTTGTTTTTGTTTTTTGTACTGGGGATCGAACTCAAGACCTCATGCTTGCCAGGCAGGCACTTTTGCCATTGAGCTATAACCCAGACCTCTGCCCTGTTTTCTAATACTGGAAATCTGGGTCATTCCAATCTTTTATAAGAACAACAACAAAAAAGTACATAGGTCAAGCCAGGTGTGGTGGGGCATGACTTTAATCCCAGCACTCGGGAGGCTGAGGTAGGAGGAGTGTTGGGAGTTCAAGGCCAGTTTGGGCTACAACACAAGGCTGGCCTGAACTACATAGTGCAACCCTGTCTTGAAAAAAATAGGGCCAAGAGTTTGGCTCAGTGGCTTAAGTGCCTACCTGGCAGGAGCCAGGCTATGCCTTCGATCCCTGGTACTGCAAGAAAAAAAAAAAAAGTACATATGTCATTTTGCACAAGCATATATGCAATTATATTGTAGCATGAACAAGTTAGGTGTGGAAAGATATGGCTAAAAAAGATGTTTATAATCTTTTTTAAAATTTTATTTTAAAGATAGTAAAATCCAACAAAACAAAACAGAACAAAGTCAGTTGAAGCAGTAGGATAGGTACAGAACTTCAAAGCAGGATACTAGGAAAACAATAGCCACTATAGTATATCTTGTTATCTTCACCATAGTTGTCCATTCCATCAGGTATAGCAACATCAAACCAAAAACAGAAAAAAACCAATCAGAATATTGAATAAAGCAAAACAATCAGAATAAAGCAAAATAATGAGAACAATATTGGGCCTCAAAGACAAGATAGAAGGAAATTTCCCATATTTGCTATATTGCATACTGTCATCCTCCCAAGAGATGCTCAGACTGCTGGCCCTAGGCCTGCAAAATCAACCAAACAATACAAGCATTTAGTTGCTTTATGTACCTTAGTCGCTATCAATTTAGCCGGTCCTCTGAACCAGCAGGTTGCTTGTGTCAGGGGTGATTCTCAGCCTGTGCGCTGGTAGGCTCTGACCTTCCTCTTCCTGGAACCCGTTGCACTGCTTACCAGGAAGGCTGGCTAGTTGTCTTCTGGCTGGATCCCTGACCCAGCATGGCAGGTTCTCCAATGTTTATAATCTTTACTGCCCACTAGCCCTGCATTGAGCTGCTTTCTATGCAGTGTTTTCATTATTCGTATTTTCTATCTAGCCTGCTGTGTTGGTTTTGATTTTCTCTTTGACTTACAGATTTTATTAAAGATGGAGTTTTTTAAATATGTGGATGCTACAGTTGTTTGCTTGTTACTTTTTCTAAAATTATTAATTTCGAGTTATACTGCATGGTGATCTATTTAGGAATTTGTTGTGCTTGTTATGTCTACCGTATGTGGTCCCTGAGAATCTTTTCTGCCAGTAAATTAAAGCATTGATTCTCTGTGCTTGGTGTTAACTTAACATATAAAGTTGAAGCTGGATTCTACTTGACCTGTCACGGTGACAGAAGTGAATTTAAATATCCTACCAGGAAGAAGCTTCTGCCTGTTGTCCTCTTTCCTGCAGTTTGCTCTTCATGAGCCCCGTCACTCGCTGCAGATATTTACAATGGTGAGGCCTGCAGACCGAACTCCTCGTCATTAAGAATCTTCCTTGTCTCAGTGCTCCTCTGCTCTGAATTGGTGTTCAGTATGCGACTCCCGCTTCTTTCCGTTTTTAGGTAGTGTTTCCTGTTTTCATTGCTTCTTGTTTTTCTATCCACTCTGTGATATTTCTTTTGTTTTAGATGTGTCTGTTGACAAATTTGGGGAGTTTGTTCTTTTATTTTGCCTTTTTCTTAGAGCTATAATGTTATGGAAGACACTAAAAACCCCCGTTCCTTTCTGGACAATCTTTTTGAAATTTTTATTTTATTATTCCATGTTGCAGTTCATAATGATTACGTTCCTTGCGGGGAGTTTGTCCATGCACATAACTTTGTAATTCTTCCTTCATTCGTTCTCCCTCTTCTCTCCCCACTCCTTTCATCACTCAGTCTTCTTCCCTTTTGCAAAAGATCTATCTCCCTGCTTGCTTTTATATTTTATTTTGCTTTATAATTTATTCATGTTTGAGTTTCGCATATAAGAAAAATCATGTAATATTTAAGCTTGTGTGTTTGACTTGTTTCACTTAACATTATGGCCTCAAGATGTACCCATTTTTCTACAAATGATTTGAGTTGGACAATCCTATATTTTATTTTATTTTATTTTATTTTATTTTTTGAGACAGGGTCTTGCTATGTAGTTCAGGCTGGCCTTGAACTCATGGCAAACCTCCTGCTTTAGCCTCCTGTGGATGGATAATCCTTTTTAAACTCTGCTATGGTCAATGTCAGGATTCCTATCTTTTCACTTCTTTCTTTTTTCATCACACAATTTTAATGGATTATGTATGTGATTCGGTGTTCACCTCAATTCCTTTACATACTTACACATCTGTAATACTTCATACATTAACTGTACATAAGTAATATGTTTAGGTCATATAAAAGATGATAAAATTGATCTATACACCTACATCTGTATTTCCAACTTCAGTTATATTTGATTATTACATCTGTACATTTTATATTTTTTTACTCCAGAACTTTGTTTTTCTTTCAATTTTAGTCCATTATTATAGTGAACTTCATACTTTCTGACCTTATGCTAGATTTTCTTCATTGCATATTGTTTGACTAAAATTTGTCTTCAAGTAGATTCCTAAAAGGCTGTCCAGAACCACATGTCCTTGGTTTTTTTTTTTTTTTTTTTTTTTTTTTTTTTTTTTTTTTTTTTTTTTTTTTTTTTTTTTTTTTGTATCAGAGATTGAACTTACAACCTCACACTTGCCAGGCAGGTGCTTGTGCCACTGAGCTAAATCCCTGGCCCTTCCTTGGTCTTTGGATATTCAAAAATGTTGCACTACCAGCTGTGGTGGCACACCCCTGTAATCTCAGCAGTTGGGATGCTGAGACAGGAGGATCACCATGAGTTCTTGGCCAGTTTGCACTATGTTATGAGTTCAAGGCCAATCTGCAGTACATAGCAAGAACCAGTCTCAAAAAAACAAGCAAGCAAACAAACAAACAACAAAAATGTTGTACTGTCCTTTAACCTGAATGACCACTTAAGAATAAAATCTTGGCTCACAGCTCATTTCCTTTTGAGAATTTTATAGGCAGCACCTCATCTGACCCCACCCCTGCCCTGGCATCTGGTATTAAATCTTGCTGTGGAGAAGCCTGAGGTCATTTGACTCTCTATACAGTTAGGGTGAGCACACGTCCCTGTGTCCATGGGAGAGCCTGGTTTATACCTAGTACTCTAGTTTTCTGTTGTTAGCATCTCCTTTTGTTTCACAAGTTCCCTGGGTTAGGTAATACAACATATAGCCAAATGTAGGATGGTTTCATCTTTGCTGGTCTGGATGCACAAGGACTTTCAGGTCTCAGATCTAGCAGTTTTACTAGCTATCCTGCCTCTCTCCCATGTGTCCCTCCACATCCTCTCCCTACACCCCCTTAAAACTCCCCACTAAGGCCCAGAAGCTTGACTCCTGTGGGTTCTCTTGCATTTGAGTTCCGACTGGATTTGGTCAATAGAAGTACTGACTAGAGATCAGAGGGAGTAGAGGAGTAAGGTCAGTGTCTTTATTCCCCCGAGGGGTCCTACAGATTGTCTTTCTCTTCCCACAGCCCCCAGGTAACATCAGCACCCTGTTGTGACTTCAGCGTATATCATGATGCTTTCCCCGTGTCCTGCCAAAACCTGTATAAAGAGTACTTTAATAAACTCTCCCCAATTTACTTTGAGTGTGCCACCTTCTTCCTATTGACCTGACCAGATTATGGCTTAGCAGGGCTGTTCTGTATCATTTTTTCCCCTGGGGTAGAATATCCTTTCTAATTGTAGATTAAAATATTATTTCTGGAAAACATTCTTAAATTATGTCTTGAAATACTTTTGCTGTTTCATTATTTGGATTATCTTCATTGTGGTCTTCTGGCTTGGGGAAGTGGGTGATGGAGAGAAAAACCATAATGAAGAGCCAGAGGGCCATGATTTAATCTACAGAACCCTGGGGGCTCTACACCTAAATGTGCTGTTAGGAGGTGGAGCCTGGTTGGAAGGGAAGGGTCACTGAGGCCTGACCTGGAAGGATGCCACTCCCTCTCCAGCTCCTCCCTTCACTCTCGGCTTCCTGGCCTCCACTTCCTCTGCCATGCCCCACCTGACACGCCAATTCTGCCTTGGAGCTGGCTGATCATGGACTGTAACTGTGAGCTGAATTAAACCTCTTCTCCTTTAAGTTGTAGTTACCGGGTCTTCTGTCCCAGCAACAGGGACCTGACTAAGACACTGTCCTTTGCCTGCCAGTCTGTCCTTTTCCTCTCTAGCCTTTAAAAATCTTTGTGAATTTCCATTTCACTTTTGGTCACTTTTCTCAGTTTACTTTCTACCACTCTATTTGTGTTTTCTGAAGTTCTTATTCTCCTCTATGTTGCCTCTGACTTGGTCTTTGTTTTGGTGATGGAATGGTTTTCTTTTTACTTGTTTGTTGAGAATCATCTTGACCAGCTTTTTCTGAGCTCAGTGGCAGTGTCATCTATAACTCCATGAACTCCTGCTGTTGCTCCCTGCTTTTGTCTGCCCTTCCCCTGACCCTAAGCTTTGGATTTTCTAGTGAGTCTTGGTCTCATGATGGTTATATTTGCTTCTCATTATTCTCATAGTTCCTTGGGTGATTCTCAAGAGAAGAAATGGTGAGCACTCAAATTCATGATTATTAAAACCAAAACTTATCCAAAGTATATTTACAGAGTGTATCATTTGAAAAGATGTGTGTATTAAAATACGAAGTGCTAAGAGCAGGAGTCATGGTTACATAGTTGATACAACTAAAGCTATGTTTAAAAAAAAACTGTTTATAGAAAAAAGTTAACAAGCAGTAACATGGTAACAGAGCATCTTCTGTTGGAAGGACAAATGGTGTTAAGACAGAAGCATCCCCAAGATCCTACAGGTTCGCAAGCGAAGGGAAGGAGTCGAGTGGTTCAGAAAATGTTTCCAAGAGACTAAACTCAAAGCAGTGAGCAAAAACTGACCCAGGGAAGATGAACAGGGTGAACATTCCAGGTTGAAAATATGGCCAATAGAAAAACAAGGGCTCGTGAAGTATCCTCCCTCTCTTGGTTTCTCAAGATTCCTCTCCTGTCTCTCTCTCCAGGAAGGATGCGATCGTTGTGGTTGGTATAGCTAACATGAATCCCAGAAAGAATGCTTATACGGAGTACCCAGTCAGCACCATCATCATCCACGAGGACTTTGATAACCACTCCATGAACAATAACATAGCCCTCCTGAGGACAGACTCAGCGATGCATTTCAATGATCTGGTCCAGTCCATCTGCTTCCTGGGGAAGGAGCTGCCTATCCTCCCAGCCTTGCAGAACTGCTGGGTGTCAGGATGGAATCCCACATCTGCAGTTAATGCAATCTTTCTCCTAGAGGAGGCTGTGTGTGTGCTGGTGGTGGGGGTGACTTGGATGAAGTATTCTAGAGCTTCTCTTAACAATTCAGGTTGCTTGAGGTTCTAGAGTTGAGCTGGAACTTCCCATAATCAGTGGAGATTCCCCAAGCTTGTTCTTTCTGGAGCCTTCCTTACATTACATTACACTGGTTCTCTGTCTGCTATCTATGTCCACAAACTGAAGTACACAGACAGCAAACTGTCTAGAATGTGTATCAGGTGAAGCAGAGGTGGTTGTTCCTCTTTTTTTTTTGTGTGGCACCGGGGATCAAACTCACAACCTCATGCCTGCCAGACAGGCGCTTAAGCCACTGAGCCAAACTCCCAGCGTGTTCCTCTCTTCTAATCATCTCTGTTTTCTGTCATTCTCCAGAAAGAAAGAAGCAAGGACATGGATATTCTTTAGTTGTGGAGGAAGGGTGCAAAGTTCTTTTCATGTTTACACATTTAAATTGAAAGCAAAGATAGTTTTCAGTATAAACTCAGACACAGGTTCTGATTTCCATGAAGAAAAGAGATTTATAGGAACATTTTTCTACTTATTTCCATTTGTATATGTGAGTTGCAGTTGTGTTGATTTAAGGGGCTGCCTTCTTAGTAATTCATGGGCTCTCTGTTGCTTGGTCCAGACAGGAAATCACATGACAATGAGTATCCTGAGGAGAATTTCTGTGAAAGATGTTCACCTGTGTCCCCTACACAAACTTCAGAAAACAGGCTGTGGCAGTCACACAGAGTGGGAAACTGATGCCGTCTGCTTGGTAAGAACATGGTAAAGTAAAACCTAAATCCTGAGAGTAAGCATTGGTTATGTCAAGGGGGCCTTGGACATAACCATGAGGGTAAGTGCTATGATTTGGGATTCGTGGATGTCTCTGAGGGAAACAACACTTGGCACATAGCAAATGTTCAGTAAAAATCTGCTAAATGGACTAACCAGTTATAATTTTCTCTGTAACATGATTAAGCATATCTGAGTTACAGATGATTGATTGATGATTGATTGATGGACTGATGGTACAGAAGACTGAACCCAGGGTCTACACACTGAGACACATGCAGTGCTTCATTTTTACTTTTATTTTAAGACAGGGTCATGCTAAATCGCTAAGTTGCCCAGGCTAGGTTTGAACTTTCAAACCCCCTGCCTCAGCCTCCCAGAGCGCTGCGATTGCAGTTATGTACCACAATGCTGGCAACAGATGTTCTGTAGCAAGCTAAAAATGTGAAAATGTGAGTCCAAACTCTATCTGCAAAAATACTTCATGCAGGTATATGGTAAGTGAGGGTCACTGTGTCTAGCATTCTTCGATGCTACTGTTTATCAGATACTGGGGTTTCCTTCTGTATGAAGCCCTGCTGTACAGATATAGCTGTTCTACTGTCTCTTGATAGGGTGCAGAACCCACAGACACTTGTTTCCGGCCTCCCTGGTGTTCAGATTCAGAGAAAACCCCAGCCCAGTGTGTGCTCCTGGGAGCTCTGGCTCTGCCCATCTCCCTGTCCATCCCCCTGGGACTGCAGATGGGAGGGAGCAGCTTAAATGGAAGAATGGAAACAAAATGAGAGAAAAGGGCAAAGTTAAATAATTCCAAGCCAGGAAGGGAAGAAATACCAACCTTCAAGAGACAAGAAGTCAAAAGACAGGGATGATTCTTATCAAAGGACTAGAAAGGGGGAAGAAAGTGAAATACAAATCAGGAAGTTATAGGCAATTTTCAAGCTCCTACAAACAATTCGTATAATAAAACTAAAAGTCACCATGTTAGAATTTGTAGTCATAGCTGTCTAGGTTTGAAAGAGTATCCTATAATTTGGCCTATTTCCAGGGAGAACCAGTATAAGACATTTCTAGAATGAATAGTAAATTGCACAAGGATCTATTAAGAAAGAAAACAAGTTCTTTTCTGAGGCCTGAAGTCTTCTGTCCTTTGTCATAGGGGGAGCCAGGAAACCCCATGATGTGCCAGCTGAAGGATTTGGATCTATGGGTCCTGAGAGGGCTCCTGACCCACGGTGGTGAGAAATGCCCTGGCCTCTATCTATACACCAGGGTGGAAGACTACAGCGACTGGATCATATCCCAGGCCAGCAGGGCCGGCGCTCCCCTGTCCTCACTCCACCACTGGGAGAAGCTGATCCATTTCTCCCACCACAGAGTCCCGGCTGTTGTGACGCAGAATGCACATTCTCAACAGGGCCATGTTAGGTGGTCCCAATCCTACTACCAAGGACAAAGAAAGTCCATTGCTCATTTACAGCAAGCAAACAGCTCCAGCTCCAGACATGGTCTAGATCACAGGATAAAGAGTCTACAGCAACCAGCCAGTTCTGCAGAAGCAGCTCTTCTACCCGTGTATTATGACTACTATGGTGGGGGGGCTGGGAAGGTGGCTTTTGCAGGTCAGGACATGGTGCAACCCCAAGAAATCATCTTGGTTTTCTTCATGCTTGTTTTCTTTGGCAGCAGTGTGTAGATCTAGGAGCAAACCTATCAAACTGAAGAGAAAACTCAGGATGCTGGGTGCCAGGCATTCACCATGCTGTTGTGGTGTCTGGTTTTGACAGTTGCATGCCTGGGCTGCCACGGATAGACCCTCAGCATGCACGGGGCTGGCTCTCCCTCCTCTGTCCCACTCCCACTGGTGGGAAGGTCACTTTCATTTGTGCTTGTGAACTAAATGTCAAACCATTAGAGTGCTCTGTGGTTCTTTCACCGGTGTTAATGGCTCAGGCCAGGCTGTAAAGACAGTCCACAGCAGCAGATGTGGCCAGGAAGGTGACAGCATGGCTGGGGAGTGGAGGACACCAGCCAGCACAGGGAACAATGAGAGGACCTTATGATTAAAAAAGAGTTGAATCATTTAATGAATCACTTCTTGTCTGCAAGCTGTGGCCTAACCCTGGTTATTTCCCACATGGGAAATCTGCCTGCAACTGCTCATTGGTTATTTTCATTCTATTCCAAGCCTTGCGGTAGCCTTTTAAGGACATCTGCAAAAAGGAAAGAGGGGGAGGGGAAGAAGGTCACTTGGTGTGCCCACTCCAAATGCAGCCCTCATCCAGCCCTGCTGATGGTACAGGTGACTTTGCGGGAGGCAGGGCCCTCTCCTGTACTTGCTGTGCAGGGGTCACTAGGGGCAGCACCAGCCAGAGAGACTATTCTAAAGAAATTGTTTCTGGAGCCGGGTGTGGTGGTGCACGCCTGTAATCCCAGCACTTGGGAGGCTGAGGCAGGAGGATCGTTGCAAGTTCGAGACCAGCCTGGGCTACAAAGTGAGATCAGGGCCAGCCTGAACTGCATAGTGAGACTCTGCCTCAAAAAGACCAAATAAACAAACAAACAATAACAAAAACAAAAAACAATGTGTTTCTGTTCAGTGAAGAAAGAAAGTGCAGGGTTTTGCTGTGATTTGGTGCCACTTCTCATTTCCAGGCTAACGTGCTTTGTTTGACTCCTAATTTATTCCCTGACACCAAGTGACCACAGCAAAAGGGGAAAGTGACACGGAAAAATGGAGCCAGGACCTTGATGTGAAACACCAAACCCATTGTCCAAGCAGCCGGTTGTTGATATTGAAGTATTGATAATTGAACCTGGAGCCTCATGCATAAGGCACAAACTCTACCAGGAGGCTACATTCTGAGTCTGAGTCTCACTAAGTCACTAAATTGCCCAGGCTGGCCTTGAACTTGCTGCCCTCCAGTCTTAGCTTCCTAAGAAGGTGGGTTACAGGCAGATGCCACTGCATCCAGCTCTCAAACTGGGTTTTAAGCTACACTAATGATGTCTTTTATAGAGCTCAGTTTGTGACCTGGCTGTGGTGGGCTTGGTGTGCTCCTTATTTCTGAAACAAGCATGTCATTTTCATGTTGCTCATTTCTGTTCTGCAGCTCACAAGGAATCAGGGTATTGTCTGTGAGTTCTGCACCATATGCAAAGGCTACAGGAATAAAAACTCAAACATTCACAGCAACTACATAAACACTTGGAAATGGATTTTCAGTGATATTAAAAATCCATTATTTTATTATGACAAAAACTGATTTTTTTCATGTATACAGTAGCAAAAACTAAATTACCCATGGTGCAGAAACATTCAGACGTTTCCAGAATTCATTAACAAGCCACTAAAAACACAGTATTACTAGAGTATCTCCCTGATACCTCAAAAGACTTTGTCCTTAACAAGGAAAAAGAATCCTTCATCTTGATTTAATAGTTAAAGCAACTGTTGAAATTTCTCACAGACATTATGTCCAACATCTCTATAATATTAACCATAAAACAAAATTCTAAATAAAAAAGTTGATGGCACAGAAGACTGGCCAATCCCATTGACAAGGTTAAGTCAACAAGACTCAGTTCCGTCTTGGGGTGCCTCACCTCTGCAATCTCCACTTTCCTCTCCCACATCTTGATAGTCTTCTCCAGGTCCCTATTTAAGATCTTCTCCCGGACATACATCATCACTGGCGGCACCCGGAACTCAGCCATGTGCTTCCGCAACTTCTTGTTCACAGCCTCTGCTTTGGCTCGGTCCTGGGTCAGGAAGGAAAGATTACCCCAGGGAACCTTAGTGGCTTCTGCTTTGAGGACATGCTGGTCCTACTGTTTCTCCTCACAGTCTCAATGTAATTCTAAAAATAATGGTTAAATTTGTGAAAGGTGGGGAAATTGCAAGATTCTTCCCCGCCAACACACACGCCTGTCTCTCAATGGATTGTGATGTGTTCTTTTTTTCCCAGTACTAGGGATCAAACCGGCCCTAGTCTTTTAGAGGCAGGGTCACACTATGTAGTTCAGGCCGGTCTTGCTCACGTTGTAGCCCAAGCTGGCCTTGAACTCACAACACTCCTCCTACCTCAGCCCCCCGAGTGCTGGGATTAAAGGCGTGCATCACCACGCCCAGTTTGGATTGTGATGTTTTAATGTAGTTCAGAAAACACTGATCTTTCCCTTTCCCTTCCCTTCTCTTCTCATCCACTTCTTATTTTCTTTCTTCCTTTTTTTATTAAGGAATACACTTATTTTTATTTCTTACATTTTTTCTGTATGAAAAATTATATTTAAGTATCCTTTAATTTTATTTTTGTAATTTATTTTGAAGGGGATAAAACAAAACAATAGAATGGAACAAAACAAAATAGTAAGAACAATATTGAATTTCAAAAACAAGACAGAAGGAAATCCCCATAGTTGCTATATTGCATATTGCTATACTCTAAACAGATGATCAGACTACTGGCCCCAGGCCTGCAAAGTCAATCAATCAATACAAGCATTAAGTTTTTTTTTGTACTTTAGTTGCTATCATCCTAGCCTGTGTTCCTCCAAATCAGCCAGTTGCCTACATGGAAGAGGGTGGGGGTGGGGTCCTCATCTCCTTGCCCATGTGCCAGCTGGCTCACAGGAAGGGCAGGCTGGCTTCCTGGTTCTTAAGTATATTTTTTATTTCATCAGCCCCAATTCACTTTCCTATATTATTGTTATAAAATGCACATAACAAAATTTGCTACTTTATGCATGCACTTCACTAGCATTAAGTATATTCGCATTGTTGTGCAACCATCGTCACCACCCATCTCCAGAATTTTTGTATCTCTGCAAACTAAAATACTGACCCTTTAACGATAACTCCTATTCTCCACTCCTCAAAGTTCCTGGAGACCACTATTCTTTCTGGTGCTATGAATTGACTGTTGTAGGTATCTCATCTAAGTGGAATCGTACTGTATCTATCCTTTGGTGACTGGCTTATTTCACTTAGAATAATGTTCTCAAGGTTTATGCATGGTTTATCATCTGTTAGAATCCCCTTCCCTTTTAAGGTATATCCATTGTTTGTGCATGCCACATTTTGTTCATCTATTTATTCACAATGAACACTAAGTTTGCTTTACCTCTTAGCTACAATGAATAATGCTGCTATAACAATGAGTATGCAAAAAAAAAAATTCAAGCCCTGCTTTCAATTCTTTTGGTCATTATCCCAAAGAATTACTGGAACCTATGATAATTCAATTTTGTGATGAATGTCTTTTTAATTTTAATTTTTAAAATTATCACAGTAAAATTAGTACTTCTTAAACTAGTCTTCTTAATTGAGTGAATTTTTTTTAAGTTAGCATTGTCCTTTCTATTTTATCAATTGTTTTGTACAGACAATACATTTGAAGAATAACATGCTCAGGCCAGTGTAGTGGTGCACCCCTGTGATCCCAGCAATTGTGATGCTGAGGCAGGAGGATTGTGATTTCTTAGTAACTTAGTGAGACCCTGACTCAAAAAAAAAAAAATTGTTTTTTAAAAGGAGGCTGGAAGGCTGGGGATGTGGCTCAGTGGTAGAGCTCTTGCCTTGCATACACAGGGCACTGGGTTCAATCCCCAGCACTCCCCGCCAAAATACCAGAACCACAAAACAAACAAAAAAGTCCAAACATCTGTACTAAATGAAAATGTTGAGTGCATGAAAGACTTGCAACACTAATTCAAATTGCAGTATCATCTTGGGATTCTCCATTTAAAAAGCATAAAGTTCAGGGCGACAAGTGCCCATTACCACCTCACATCCTGCTCATGGAAGTGTCCGTCCCAAGAGCACATACTACTAGGTTTTATGAAGTCTTCCAGAGATTCATGCCAATAAAATGTTCCTTTTTCTCTACTTTTATTTTTTATTTTAATGCAATACAAGTAGATATTAGTAAAGAAAATATAAAACTTTTCTTTTTTGAAAAAATAAAATTTCATAAAATAATTAGAGAACAATAATGGTCAATATACTGCATATCCTGATCCTGAAAGAATGGCCAAAATATTACTCACAGTACAAGTCAGATGCAAAAGATTCTTTCTTACAATGAAAAGTTTCTTTTTTGACCCAAAAGGTAACATATTCTATTCACTTTTATTAATCTAGCTTTTTTTTTTAAACTCAAATCTTGAAGCTTCCTCTGTACCAACACATGATTTATGCACTCTTTTTGACAGCTGCATGATTTTCCTTGGGTGTATATCATAATTTAAGTCCCCCATGAAAAGTCACTTAGCTTTTCCATCTCTTTCTAGTATAACAAATAATGCTGCAATTACTAATCTCCTGAGTATAGTCACATTGGAAATATTCAAGTTTATCCATAGGACCAACTACTTAGAGTGAAATCGCTAGTTCTTAATGGTTCTCACCAGAGGTGATTTTGCCCCCAAGGGACATATGGCAATGTCTGAAGAAATTTTTGTCACAGCTAGGGGCATACTTCCAGCTTTTGGTAGATGCTACTATACAAGGCAGCCCCTCCAAAAGAAAGAATTATCTAGCCCAAAACGTCAGTAGTGCCTCAGTTGAGATATCTTGCCCTAAACCTATGTGTATGTTGATGTGTGCTAATTAGTGCTAAATTGCTCCCCATAATGATCAAGTAAATTACATTTCTGCAGCAATGGTTGTGACTGCTTGTTTCCCTCCATTTGCTCACCGCATTCTTATCAACTCTAATCTTTGTTAATCTAGGGAGAAAATAATATCTCACTATAGCTTCATTTTGTATCCACATTATGAGCAAGGTAGAATAGTTTTATGTTCTAGAGTTTTTAGCTTTTCTGTACATTGCTTAAAACCTCATTTTTTCTATTAGGTCATTTATTCTTTTTAATTTGTAAAACTTTTTGAAAGATTAGGTAGTTCCTTTTAATTGGGTGTGGTAGTCCACACCTGTAATTCCAGCTACTTGGAGGCTGGGGCAAGAGGATAGAAAGTTAAAGGCCAACCTGAGCAATTCAGCAAAAAATCTCTCTCAAAGTAAAAAAATTAAAAAGGCTATGGATGTATTTCAGTGGTAGAGCATTTACCTAGCATTTGTGAGACCCTAGTTTCAATCACCAGCACCCTCCCACACATACCAATTCCTTGTGGTGTTAGATTTATTTTCCAGTTATTTTTTCACTTTGTTTACAGTTTTGGCTTTGCAAAAATTTTTCATTTTTATATAACTGACTATATTGATTTCATGCTTTTATGTTTTACATTTTTTGAAAGGTTTCCTCATTCCAACATTACAAAATCTTCCCATTTTCTAAGGACATCAATAATTTTATCATTTACATTTAAATCTCTGATATACCTGATATACCTGTCTTAATTTCAGTGTAAGATATAGTTCCAGCTTTATTTTTTCATAAATTGCTACTGAGTTACTCATTTAATCATTTATTCAAATATCTAGCTGCCCTTTGCTTAATGCAATACCACATTTATCATAAAGATGTCAAAACTAAAACTTCATCAGACACTTGATCACATACATATTATATAGGGTCTATATTGGGCTAACTATAGAACCTTATATATTTTTCTTTGAGCTTCTGGTCTATTAACTAACATATTTTTAATGATGTAACTCATAACATCTTTGGTGTCTGAAAGATCCAGTCCTCTTATTTACATATTAACAACTTTATGGATATTCACTTATTTCCCCAAAGAAATTTTTGAGTCAGTTTATTTAGATCCTAAACTCTGTTGGTATTTTCACTGGAATACCACTATTTCACAAATCAATTTAAAGAGGACTAACATTTTATGATGTTGAATCTACCTTACCAAGTATTGCTTTTTAATTTCTTGCTTCACAAAGTACAGTTGGGTCACTGTATCACCTAAGAACTGGTTATTAAGAAGAACTCGCCTGAAGCAGCAATCCTTCCTGGTTGTCAGGGAGACCACATCCAGGACCACAACTGCACCTCTGAGGCTTAGCATCAGAGGATACTAGCAGCAGAGAGGGCGGGTTTTAATGACCTAGTCCTGCCAACACACTAAATAATAACAAGCCCAAGAAAAGGGTGGGTGATTTTCCAGAATCACTATATATTATCTAAAATGTACAGCTTTGGCAACCGGTGCAGACTCCAGGGAGAGAAAGATGGGCCTCTGGTACGCCTACTGGCTCGGGGGCTAAGAATCAAGGACATATTATCCCACCCCACCCCACCCCCCAACCCCCTGTAAGCAACTTGCTGGTTCAGAGGACCATTAACTCAGTAGCAACTAAGGTACATAAAGCAAATAAATGCTTGTATTGTTTGGTTGATTTTGCAGGCCTGGGGCCGGCAGTCTGAGCATCTCTTGGGAAGATGACGGTAAGCAATGTAGCAAATATGGGGAATTTTCCTCTGTCTTGTCTTCGAGGCCCAATACTGTTCTCAGTGTTTTGCTTTATTCTGATTAATTTTTGTTTCTTTTTTTTCTCTTTCTTTTCTTGAATTATTTCATATCCTGTTTTTATTGGTTTTATTGTTTTGTTTTTGGTTTGATTTTACTATACCTGATGGAATGGTCAACTATTCTGAAGATAACAAGATACACTATAGTAGCTATTGTTTTCATAGTATCTTCCTTTGAAGTTCTGTACCAGTTCTACTGCTTTGATTGATTTTGTTCTATTATGTTTTGTTGGATTTTACTATCTTTAAAATAAAATAAAATAAAATAAAAAATAAAAAATAAATAAAATGTACAGCTTTCCACAAAAGTTGTAAGATAGGCAAAGAAAGAGGAAAGTGTAATACACACAGGCAAAATAAACTGCCTTTGGGAAAGTCCAGATGATAGACTTCACAGACAGTCTTCAGAGCAGCTATGCAAAGATTCAAAGGTATTCGAGCTGTAAAGACTTAAAGGAATGTATCATAATGTTTCATCAAAGAGGGGATATTCATAAAAATAAAGACAACCAAATTAAAAATCTAAGATCTTTTTCAATATGATAACTAAAAGGAAAATTTTGCTAGATGGAAATCAATAGTAGGCTTAAGCCATCAGAGGAAAAAATCATTAGACTTTAAGATAGACTGATAGAGATTATACAATATGAAGAATAGAGAAAAAAAGAACAAAGAACTGAGACTCTGAGAAATATGGGATACCACTGAGTGTACTAACATACATGTAATGGATATAACAGAAGAGAAAGGAAAATAAAAAATATTCAGAGACTCAAAAGACAAAAATGCCCTAAATTTGATTTTAAAAAATAGCTGCATGCATAAAGAAGTCAATAAATTCCAAGTAGGATATATGCAAACAAATCTAACCCCAGACACATCACACTCAAAATGTTTCATAACAAGTCAAAGAGAAAATATTGAAAACAGTAAAAGAAAATAATTCATCACATTGAATGGAGAAAACAACAATAAAAAAGCAGTAAGATTAACAACCAAGGCCAGCCACAGTGAAGCATGCCTATAATTCTGGCACTTGGAAGGCTGAGGCAGGAAGATCGCAGTGAGTTTAAGTCTAGCCTGGACTACCCAGTGAGACCTTGCCTCAAAAAAAAAGTAGATTTTTTAATAGAATGTGTTATTCTTCATCAAGGACAAGATGTACAGCCAGGAGTGGTGGTGCACCTTTGTAACCCCAGCACTCTGTGTGTCTGAAGCAGGAGAATCATAAGTTCAAGCCCAATCTGGACAATTCAGCAACTTATGGGTTGGGATATAGCTTAGTGCAGAAACCCTGTAGGTAATCCCTGGCACTAAAAAAAAAAAAAAAAAAAGGAGGGGGATATGATGTGGATGACATGACAAAACCAAGTCCCACGGAGTGATCCTGTGGCATCTTGGCTGTTGCAGGCAGGTTTGGGGCCGCACACAGTGATGGGGCTGCTTCAGACGCACTCAAGATAATAACACTAAAAACTGTACTAATAGCTTCAGAAGTTGACAAAATATCCTTATGTGTGGACCCGCTGAAGCACTCCCCAAAAGCTGCGTCCTCTATCTCACACGCTTGGAAAAGTCTGATCTTATTCAAAGGTGCATTCAGGGCTGGAAGCTGACAGCGCCAAACCAAGGTCAGGTTTTCTGACCCAGCCCAGTGCTTTCTCCTCCATCCTCCTAAAAAGATCCTCTCTGGATCACATCTTATGTTAAACTTGATATCGCAAAGTTTCTGAAAAAGTAAAAAATTGTATGCGCATCCAGTTGCATATGCTCAGCAAAATAACTTGCAAGGTAGATGTGTAGAGAGCTCTGCTGGTTCTGCCTACCTTTTCATACTGATCACAGGCCCTGGAATCAGGGACAGAAGGACAGAGGTCAGGGGTCCCCTCTCCATTGGTCTCTGTGATAGGCTGCTCAACTTCTGGGCATCCACGGCACGGATGGACAGTTAGGTCTTCAAAGAATGCACACTCACTCTGCTTGGTGTTTCGCATATTTTGGCGTGTGTCGTTTCTCTCGTAATAGGTGATCGCAGAAAGAGTATATGTTTTTTGATACTAAATTTTAAATACTGTATTTTATTGGTCAATTAAGGAATTCTTAGGTCCCATGAAATTCTTGGATCCCTTGAAATTTTTACTTTGTGAGCCAACTCTAGAACTTCACTCAAAAGTAAATGCAGCACAGCTGGGCTGCACATCTATCTTCTGCTTTGATGGCTCAGAGCTATTTTGATTTTTGCAGTTTAGGCTTCTCTTGATAAGGAACGAATGTGGCATGGGTCTCGGAGGACCCTGACTCAAGCGCTTACAGACAGGAGACAAATGTCCCGTTTTCCCTTTCCTACCTCTTCTACTTGTAGAGTTTCTCTTTGAATTTTTTCAAGCAGCTCGTTTCTCAGCAAGATCTCCTTGTCCAGATTGTTGTACATTTCCATGGCTTGGTGGAGCTTGTTCTGAAACACATCGACACAGCAAATCTTGAGCTAAGAGGACCTTGAAGAACTGTAGGAAGTGTAGACAGCAAACAGGCCCGCTGGGGAACCCAGGTCCGCCCTTCCCCCAGGTGCTCAGGTTTGCAGAATCCTCGTCTCTGAGCAATAGTGGTGGAGGAGAGGCCCTCAGGACCTTGTCCTCAGTCAGAGAGGCAGACTGGTCAGATCCACCAAGACCCAACTCCTTCCCACTTCTCCCTAAGGGAAACTTTGGGCAAGTCCCAGACCTCTGGAAATGGTCTGGTCACCTTATAGGGGGCTGCCAGGGCCTATCTTGGTAGAAAGCTGAGAGCAGTGCCTTGTGCAGGGGGGATACTTGACATACAGCTCATGACTACCTCTCCAAGATGGTGAGGGTGGGTGCTACTGCTGTGCCTCCTCACAGCAGAGGGGACTGGCTTTGGGAGGTGAGGCAGTTTGCTCAAGTTCATAGAGATGGGCAAGCCAAGACTTCAATTCAGCAAGTGTGATTCCCTAGCTCATGGGCTCCTCCACTGGAGGAGCCTCAGGAGGTCACGCCTGGTGTGGCGGTGTGTGTGAGGGGTGTTGTCCTGCAGAAGCTTCCTCAAAGGTTCCCTTTCTATAATCTGTCCTTTACCAGCTTCCCCCAGGTCCCTGCTTCTTAAATGTGGATCACTCTCCCTCAGCAAGGAATCAGCCAGAGAAGCTGGGAAATGTTCTGCTTGGCTGAAAACTGGGCCAAGGGAAAGGCCACTGATCTCGCGGGGCTCCCTCACCCTAGGAACCCACCCACCCTGCACCAGGCACTGGTCAGTGAAACAGCATAGCCCCCTCCTTCGGGAGGCTGCTCACAGCCCGGACAGAGGTGGGAGGCAGTCAGGTCACCGCGAGAAAACTGGTAAAACTGCAGCTCGCCAAGCTGTCTGGATGCCAGGACAGGGGTTGGGGAACGTTGTCCTGTGAAGGAACATGGGAAAGAGAGCTGCAAGGATGAATCAAGCCTGGTTCCAGCAGGAGGGAAGAGAGGAACATTAAGAAAAGAGCCAGAGGGAAGAGATCTAAAAGGAGAAGGAAAGGGGAATAAGCAAGCTCAGGGTGTCAAAACTTAGATACAGCAGGAGAGCCTGGAGCCACCTGCCTGGGGGACCTTAAGACCCTGGAGCCAGTCCCCCCCTTCCCTCTAGCGCCACACCTATAAGGCAGATTTCCTGCTGGGTGTTCTGTGCTCACTTAAAAGATCAGAGGAGGGGGCAGCTGCAGGGCAGAGGGGCACAGCAGGACTCTGCTGCCACCAGCCATTCAGGTGGGAGGACAGAAGAACAGAGGGAAGATGCCGAGAAGGCAGGGCCACAGCAAGGTGACCATCGGCTCTGCTGGGGCAGGGTCTTCATGAAGCCATGGTGAGAGCTAAGCGCCTGATGATCCATAGAGACGTCAGTTACTTGAGGCTACCACCAAAAAGGCACGCGTGCTCCTACCGCAGGTTACCAAACAACTACAGACCTTGTGACTCAAAGCAACAGAGCTTTCTATGGGTCAGAAATCTGGTGCAGGGTGGCTGGATTCCCTGCCCGAGATCCCACTGCCCTGAGCTCAAAGCGTCGGCAGGGACTGTGGTTCTTATCTAAGGTTCAGAGTTTTCATCCAAGACCCTTTCTTGTTGGCAGAATGCATTTTCTTGAGGTTGTAACCCTGAAGTCCCTGGTGTTTTGTTTTGTTTTCTGACTGCCATCAGGAGGTGGCTTTCAATTTTTAGAGGCTATACTCTGTCCTTTCTATGTGACCATTCTATCTTTAAGCAGTAACGGAGAACTTCCAGCTCCCCAAATTCCCTTTGTGCTTTGTATCTCTGGCTTCCTCTTTCAGAGAAACTGCTTTCAACAGGCTCATGAGGTTAGGTCAGACCCATCTAATGTGATTTAATCATGTAACAGACAGAAAGTGACTGAAGCCGTAACACGCACGATCCTGACCAGATTACACAAAGCGTGCACCAGGGATGGGAGTCTGGGGACGATTTAGAATACTACTTTTTGCAGGAAGAAAGTAATCGATAGTGACTCATTGCAACTGTAGTCACATAATTTCACTCTACCAGATGACACCAGGCAGGCTTAAAGGCATAATGTCAAAGAAAAAGGTCCCACTTTGACTCAGAAAAGTCAGAGAAGGTCATGCCTATCTTGTGCTAAGTACTGTGCCCTCAGCACTTGGCCCTGTGCCTGGCATACTATAAGTCTTGGTGCTTTTTCTAATAAAGGAAAGTCAATTTGCATGTTTTTAGCAGGGTCTCACCCTTGGGTATTTGATGCTTATATCACAGGGGCCCCTCTTGTCATCCTTGTACCCCAACCAAGCACACACCTAAACTGCTAGTGTTCCTTGCACAATTTGCCCCATTGTCAGCTCTTGCCACACCCTGTCCTCAGGGCTGGGGACACAGACCAGACCAGATAAAACTCCATCCTGTGGGGAGACACACTCACCCCTGACAGGTGATGCATCTTGGCCAGATGAAGCACCGCCCTTAGCAAGGCACTATTCAGTCCCAGGGGAGGCCCAACTCCACTTGCCACAAGTGTTCTGAGACGTGGGATGAAGAAGAGCTCCAACCTGTCTCTTACTCCATCGTGTGTCACCTTCAGACTCCTGTGGGCATGTGCCCCTAGCTCTCCCAACCGCTTCCCATCACATGAACAGGCCTGTAGCACAGTGACCACCGGGATTCCAACCAGAATGGCTCCTGTTTGGCCCTCTGTGGCCTGTGTCACTGCAGCCCCAGTGCTGCAACCAATCAGCACAATGAGTGCAGAGCCATCCTACTGAGCTCAGGCCTGCAACTTGGAAGTTTCATTTTACAAACTAGTAGCTCCTCCACTCCCCAAACCCCACAAGACCAGACAGGCCTGGTGCTACTTAATTGAGTCACAGGATAAGATCATGGCCCACCTTTCCAGACAGTACGGGTCTGGGAGTCCCGGGGACTGACTTCATCTTGAGATAAGAGTGATCAGATAATAAGTACGGATGAGATAAGCTAAAAGCGGATTTGTTGGACAGTTATGACACATGTCAGAATGCTGGCATGGTATTTTCTACATTCTCTCCACCAGGGGAAGGCAGTTGAGTGGGACACACACTGAGCTGGGAGTCCTAGCTTTGTCACCAACGTGGGGCTTGAATGGCATATACAACACTCTGCATCTTTCAGCCTTGGCTTTTCCATTTGTAAAAAGAAAAATGTGAAACCTGCTCTGAACATATTCAAATTCACAGTTTTAAATGATACTGGGTGGGCCAGATGACCCACCTGTGAGCTCCGAGCCCCACAGACACCACTGCCACCTGGGCACTGAACTGGGAGTCAACAAATCTGTTTTTTTTTTTTTTTACAAAGAAACAGATATTAAATATTTTAGAATTTGCAGGCCCAGAGGCAAAATTATGGATATTATGTAATTACTTATCTCGACAAAAGAAAAAAAAAACAACCAAATTTCCACAAATGTTTTAATGATGACATTAAAATTAAAATTATAACTGAACTGAAATCCGAGCTACTCAGGAGGCTAAGGCAGGAGGATCACAAGTTCAAGCCCAACCTGGGCAACATAGAAAGGCTCTGTCTCAAAATAAAATTAAAAGGGGTAAGGGATATAGCTCAATGCTCCCTAGTTCAAAAAAAAGTCTGCTGACTGTGGGTAGGGAGTCGCTAGAGGCTGACCAGGTAGGTCTGGTCTTCTGGGGACAGGCCTTATCCATGCCCACAGTTCCTGCTTAATTATTAATAGTCCTTCCTCTCTCTCTCAAAAGCATTGCATTTGGATGATAAATAATTTACTAGCTTTCTGGTTTATAGGTAAGACTTTTTCTTCACAAGCTTTTTAGCAGGGAAGTGCTTAATATATGCCTAAGTTAACCAGGGCTTTAAACGTGGTCAGCTCTCAAAACGTTGTGCATAAAAACCACCTGGGGAATTAAAACGACACAAAATACATGGCCCTCACCCACTATTTCAATTAGTGGGGATGGGGAGGGTTTGGCTCGGTCATGGGTATATTTTTTATAAAAAGAAAAAGTTCCCCAGGTGATTCTCAGGTACAGTCAGTGTTGTGGGGGCACTTAGGGAACTTTAGGAGACATGCTTTATCAAGACAAATGGGGGACAGGGAGGGACACCTAAGTGCTGGATGAAACTACAAGGTACACAGGGACATCCCCGTGGCCTGGAAGGACGGTGCAGGAAGACTGGTGGTGCCCGACACTGGGTGGGCCTTACCTTGTAGGTGCTGAGGACCTGCAGGGTGTTGCCTGATGTCAGCTTCAGCTGAATCAATTCTTGATTCTTTGCTTCAATCATCTCTAGGAACTGAGCGTTTTCAATGTTCAGCTGCTGAAAATCAACTTCGTGGAGGGCCTCACCTACCTCTTCCTTCTACAGCTCAGAAGAAAAGATAGCATTTCAGGGGTGGCACACACCTTGCAACCTGGTGAGGCTAAGTCATCATCCAGTCACTTAACAAACATGTACTGGGTACCTACTTGGTGCCAGGAAGGGTGCTCTGCTCTGGAAATAGCGATTTGAGTGAACACATGAGGGTTCATAGAGGCAATGGTGTCTCAACAGTGTGGCTGCAGGGATATTGGTAGGAGAACACAGAAGCCCCTTGGCCAGACCAGGGGAGGCTTCCCGGGGTTACCCCTGCCAGGCTGTGAAGGAAGAATGGGAAGCAGGCCATTTGCAAGTCATTTTTTAAATCTGGAAATTCAGAAAAAGCAGCCCGTGGATTCCTCCTTTGACCCTATGACATTTCTGCAGGGTGTGTGTTTTATTGTACCGACTTCCCTCCCTGACCCACCAGGTCCATGCCATCTTACCTTTGTAGTTGCAGCAGCCCACCTCGGGGACTGCCGTTGTTTCCCACCTCAGTGCTCTGCTTGCACCCATGAGCTCTGGGGACTCTGCTTCCTCTCCTTCCCCCAAACAACACACTGTACTTAAGTCAAAATCAACCCATCTGTATTGGTTGATCCTGTGTCCCCCCAAGGACTCGTAATTTGGATGGGGCTGAGTCTGGCATTTGTGATTGGTTTGTTGTCTAATGCTGGGAATGGTGGTGTGAGTGCTGCACCCGCCCAGGGGTGGAGCTGACATACAGAGTAAGGGTGAGACAAACATGTGTCTCTGTCTCTCTCATGCCTGGTTCGCAATGCTGTTTGGTGGCCACCATGAATGGCTACACCGCCATGCCATGCTGCCTTGGAGCCAACTGAGTATGGACTTAAACCCCTGGAAAACTGTGAG
This sequence comes from Dasyprocta punctata, assembly GCA_004363535.1. NCBI lineage: Eukaryota > Metazoa > Chordata > Mammalia > Rodentia > Dasyproctidae > Dasyprocta > Dasyprocta punctata. The sequence goes on from RJWM01010156.1 coordinate 49,332, forward strand.
AAATAAATCTTTCCTTCCCTAATTTGGGGCGTCAGGTATTTTGTCCCAGCAATGAGTGAAAGGTAACTAAGACACCATCCCTCCAGCACCAATGTTTTCAACCTGTTTTTCACACCTCTCTCCACTGAGCCTCTGGCAGCTTAATGCTGTGGCCTTTGTTACTCTCCTGACCTCACTCCCCCAGTCTTAAAGAAGACAGGACCTGCGTCTCAGTCATCTCGGTGCAGCAATGGCATGCAGGCTAGAGGTCACCCATCTTTTCCTCATTTCAAGTGTCAGGCCCTCTTCAAGACACCTGAGCTCACATGAACTCTTGAGGACCAGGAACTCACCATCTACAGGCAGCTCTACTGGGGCAAGATTCCTTCTTGCACTGAACTCGAAATTCCTTCCTTGATACCTCCAGCCCCATCCCTGCCCTCGGTGCCCTCCCCATCGGTGTGTTTGCTCTTCCCACTGAAGTTTCAAGAAGCCAGCGACAGTAGTCACGGTCCTCCTGGACTCTCTGTACTTGGACCTGTCAGCACCAAGCCCTGTGTTGTGGCTCTCATTCCCTTTGACATCCTCCTTCATTCCATCCAAACTAGTTTCTTTCTAGAACTTTCTTTCAAGTATGCTGCTCACACTGGGACACAAATCTACAGGTTGGGGCTGCTCATAACAGAGTAGGGCAAAGCCAGCCCTTTCTTGGTCTGGGCACTGTGTTTTTAGGGATGCCACTCGGATTACAGCACTGCCTCCGGATGAGCTGATTTTATCAGGTACTCTGTGGCTGAGTCAGCCAGTACTGGTACAGATATTTGGAGGAATTGAAGTGGAGGATCTTACATTTGTCCTTAGTCATGTTTTAAAGTTGTCTCAGCCTGTTGAGGTCTTTCTGGATCCTTAGTCAATCAAGCAGGATCCCCCAGACATGTTAATTCTCCTGCCAGATTTTGTGTCACTGTCAGTGGCCACCTCTGATACATATGGCATCAGTGCCCATATTTGAATTAATGTTGAGTAAGAAAAGTATGGAACTACATATCATTCTGGAGGCTTTGAGCCACATCTGCCTTATTGCCTTTAACCAGGAGTCCTTAACATCAGCTGCCACCAAACCAAACCAAAAAGTGTCACTAAATCACAACATGACGGTGCTACTCAAGATACAATCCCCAAAAACTGACAAGTGTTTGCTGAACATCTTTTAAACCCAAACCAACCCTATCTGCAGAGAACCCCTTCATAAAAATGGTACAAGTTTCTTATGGTTGCTGTAACAAATTACCACAAACCTGATAACTGAAGATAATGCAAATAAATTATTTTACAGTTCTGAAGTCAGAAACCTGAGATGACTTTTAGAGCTAAAATCAGGGTGTTGGCAGGGCTACTTTTCTTCTAGAGGATCTAGGAGAGAATGCTTCCTTCCTATTTCAAGATTCCAGAAGCTGCCTGCATCCATTGGCTCTTGGCCCCTTCCTCTGTTATAATCTCACCACTCTGATCTCTGCTTCCTTTATCATATCTTCTCTCCCCCTCCTCCCTCTCTCTGATAAGGAGAGAGTTCACACTGGGCCCATTCAGGTAACCTGAGATCATCTTCTCATCTCAAAATCCTTAAGTTAATCACTTGCCATGTCAGACGACTTATTTATGGATTTCAAGGATTAGGACAGGAACATCTTGGAGGGAGGCACTATCATTCAACCAAAGGAAGGAAGGAAGGAAGGAAGGAAGGAAGGAAGGAAGGAAGGAAGAGGGGAGGGGAGGACCACATACCTGCCTCAATTGTAAAAGCATTTTTTTCCTCTGAACTTTGAGAGAAACATTTTTCAAACGTAATTTATCCTTCATGTTGTCCTAAAAAAATAGAGGCATATGTTAATTGACTCCTTTTTCCCAGTTAATTTGAAAAGTAGATTGGTGGCTGCAAAGCAAACCTTGGCCCTAACAGTCAGTGGTTTATTTTCAGACCCTCTTACTTCTGTCCAAGCTGGTGTTGCTGAGGCATTCACTTCACTCATGCCTGAGATGCAGAGGAAATTCCACCTGTCCCATGAACATTTTACATTGCTTTTCAATTCAGGATTATTTGGGTAGGTGCAGGCACACACATACCTTTGCAGGGCAGACTGACCAGAACCCTGAAAACCAACACAACCGGGCCAGGGTGTATGGGTGCACACATTCCTTTGGTGAGTAGATCGACCGACACACATAGATCCAGACACGCAGGCACACACATGCCTTGGGAGGGGAAACTAATCAGCAAGACCTGCAACGTGGAAGTGTCTGAAGAAGCAGCGAGGAGCCAGCAGTTAGGCTCTGGAGAACCCCATCAAAGAAGACCAGTCCCAGCCCCCACATCCAGAGGCCAAGGTAAGCTCCACACCCAGCACAGATCTGGGATCTAACATGGACACTATCACAGAACTGTAAACACCAGAGGTATTTTACTACTTTTATTCTCCCTTGTTTGTTTGATTAGCTGTCTCTTTCCTGTCTGGTTGGAAGTTGTCTTGTTTTGTTTTGTATTTTGTGGTTATTTTTGTTTTGGACCTTTCCCCTACCCTTCTCTCTTTCTCTGGTCTCCTTTTTTTCTTTCTTTTCTTCTTCTGTTTTATGTTCTTCTTCTCTTTCTTTCTTCTTTTTTTCACCATTTCAGTTTCTTACATTTCTTTTTTGTTTTCTTCAATTGATCCTCTTTCTTTCCTCAACTACTTCTTGAATTTAAACTTTCAGCTGAGTAAACACTGTCTCTTCCCTTTCTGAATATTCCTTTGCATTTTATATGATTCTTTCTCTCCTGTGTTCTCCAGTTTCCCAAAACTTGGGTGATTATCCTTTCACCTCCAGCCTTGACTCTACAATGTTTGACCTCATTAATAGGGGGCTTTATCCTGTCCCCTACTCATCTTAACACTCCCCCTCACACTCCCTACAGAAGGGTAAAATCACTCCATTAAGAGGAAAAATCACTAAACACAAGTATATGCTATATGTTTGATATTGTTATATAACTTTAGAGTTTGCTCCTGTGGTCAGAGGTAGCAGGTTAATGTTTACCATAGTTTATCAGCAGTTAAATAGTACTTGAAACTATTGTTTCAACTAACTGTACTACTTTAGCCAGGATGTCATACATGTTACAATCATGTCATACATGTTTTTCTCCCAAGTATGATAATACTGTGATTGTATGGGATCATAATCATCACCACAGGCCAGTACCAAAGGATTGGGTGCTGAACCAAATGGTAACTTTGCACCCTTTACAAACTAGGAAGGTAGGTTCTTCCCAATTTCTGTAAAGAGCCAACTACACCTAGAAAATATCCCTGAAGAGCAGACACCTCCTAGGGAAGCCTCAACACTAGTGATAAAGTTATCTTGTGTATCATAAGAAATTGGCAAGCATCAACATAGAAGACAAAATAAAATAATATAGAGAAAGTAGAAAACAACATGATGCAAAAGCAAAATGCATGCCCAGACGCTAGTCCACCTAGGATGAGCCCACCACTCAATGAGATAGATGAAATTGAAAGTCAAACACTGGAACTTTCCAAAATGATAGCAACAGAAGTGAATAACAAGTGGAAAAGGCTATAGAGAAAATAATCTCTCAGGTATAAAAAGAAATGATGCTTAAAATCAAAGATATTAGAGAAGACACAGATAATAGATGCGCTTAGAAAAATGATGGCAACAAAAAAATGCCCAACATAGGGAAGAAATGGAATCCATGAAACAGATCCAAACAGAAACCCAAGAGATTAAACACTCCATTGAAAGTATATGCAACAGATTGAATGAAGGAGAGGATAGAATTTCAGACCTAGAAGAAAGAATTACAGCTAGTGATCATGAAAAGAAAGATATCTTAAAAACAACAAGAGATCATGAAAAATCAATCCAACAACTACAAATGATGCAAATAAGAATAATATAAGTTTGCTTGGAGTAAACGAGAAAGCTGGAGACAGTGCAAATGTCATAAAAAAGTCTTCATGGAAATAATGGCAGAAAACTTCCCAAGTATAGATAAAGAATCTGACATGCAAATAAATGAATCATATAGGACTCCAAACAGCCATCACCAAAACAAAACTACATCAAGACACATAACAACTGAGATTCAGCACAAGAACAGAATATTAAAAGCTGTTAGAGAAAAGAAACAAATCACATATAATGGAAAGCCCATCAGAATCACAGCAGACTTCTCAACACAAACCATCAAGTCAAAAAGAGCACAGAGTGAAGTATGTCAAGTCCTGAAACAAAACAACTTCCAAGCCAGATGTACCCTGCAAAACTGTTTTTCAAAATTAATGGAGAAATAAGATATTTCTATGATGAAGAACAACTGAAGGAATTGATGATCACTAAATCCACCCTTCAAAGACTACTGAAAGATATTCTAGACAGAGATAAAAATGACCACAATTCCAAGAACAACAATAGAAAGAAACAACCAGGCAGGCAAACAAATTAAATAGAGGGGAAAAGTAGGGAACCAACCAAATATGACAAAGATACATGTCAGCTATAGCAATCAATTTAAATGGCCTCAACTAACCAATCAAAAGAAACAGACTGGCAGAATGGATCAAGAAACAAGATCCAACAATACGCAGTATGCAAGAAACACATCTAATGCAAAAAGAAATTCATAGACTGAAAGTCAAAGGATGGAAAACAATCTTCCACGCAACAGGAACTCAGAAAATCACAGGGGTAGCTATTCTGTTGGCAGACAATGTGAGCTTCAAAAGAAGAATGATCAAAAGATATAAAGAGGGTCACTACTTATTTCTTAGGGGAAATTTTCAAGAGGAAGAGATAACAATCATAAATATCTATGCATCAAATATGGGAGCACACAACTATATAAGACAAATATTAATAGATATGAAAAATAAAATAAGCAATAACACAATTGTAATGCAGACCTTAGTGCCCCATTGTCACAAAGAGATAGATCAACTAGACAGAAAATCAATGAAGAAATATCAGAACTGGTCCTGATGGATTCACTGCTGAATTCTACAAGAGATTTAGAGAAGATTTAAAGCTAATACTCCTCAAACTCTAATGAAATTGAAATGGAAGTGATTCTCCCTAACTCATTCTTGGAGGCAAGTATTACCCCAATACCAAAACCAGAGAAAGACTCAACCAAAAAAGAGAACTATAGGTCAATTTCCCTAATCAACATAGATGCAAAAATCCTCAATGAGATACTAGCAAACAGAATACAACAAATTATCAAGAAGATTATACACCATGACCTAGTTGGATTCATCCCAGAAATGCAAGGATGGTTCAACAATCACAAATCAATAAATGTAATACATCATATCAATAGAGCCAAAGACAAAAATTGCGTGATCATCTCAATAGATACAGAAGAAACTTTTGACAAAGTATACTCATTCATGATAAAAACCCGACAGAATGTCTAAGTAGATGGTCTTTATCTCAATCTGGTAAAAGCCACCTATGACAAACCAACAACCAACTAAATGGCCAAGTCATACAAAATGGCCCAAAATTGAAAGCTTTCCCTCTAAAATCAGGAATAAGAAAAGGATGTCCACTATCACTACTACTATTCAACATAATTTTGGAAACACTAGCCACAGCAATTAGACAATAGAGAAAAATAAAAAGAATAAAGATGGAAAGGAAGAAGTAAAATTATCATTATTCACAAATGACATGATACTCTACATGGAAGACCCCAAAACTCCACCAAAGGACTTCTAGATATAATAACCAAATTCAGTAGCATAACTGGATATAAAGTCAACACTCAAATATAAATAGCATTCCTGTGTACAAACAACAAACCACTGAGAGACAAATTAAGGAAACCATGCCCTTCACAATAGCTTCCAAAAGAAGAAAGAAAAAAATACTTAGGAGCCTACCTAACAAAGAAAGTAAAAGATCTATACATTGAAAATTACAGTACTCTGAACAATAAGATTGAAGAAGATATCAGAAAATGGAAAGATATTCCTTGCTTATGGGTAGGAAGAACCAACACAATGAAAATGACCATACTCCCAAAATTGTTATATAGATTTAATGCAATCCCAATCAAAATACCATTAGTATACCTCACAGAACTAGTGAAAATATTCCTAAAATTCATTTGGAACCAGAAGAGAGCTAGACTAGCAAAAGCAATTCTGGGTAACAAAGGCAAGGCAGGAGGCGTCACAATCCCTGACCTGAAATTGTACTACAAAGCTACTCTGATAAAATCAGCATGGTACAGGTGAAAAACAGACCTGAGGATCAGTGGGACAGATTAGATGATGAAGACACAACTACAAACACACTCAGGCCACCTTATCATTGACAAATGGGCCAAACAAGCTCCCTGGAAGAAAGATAGCCTCCTTAATAAATGGTGCTAGAAAAACTGTCTATCTGCCAAAGACTAAAATTAGACCCATGTGTATCACCTTGCACTAAACTAAAGTCAAAATGGATCAAGGATCTAGGTATTAAGACGGAAACACTCAATCTGCTGGAAGAGAAAGTAGGTAGAAATCTTGAAGACATAGGTGTAGACAGGGACTTCACGAACAAAACCCAGACTGTACTGGAAACATTTGAAAGAATCAACACCTGGGATCTCACATTATTAAAAAGCGTTTTCACATCAAAAGAAATCACGAAAAGAATGAAAAAGCTGCCCACAGACTGGGAAAAATATTTTAGCTAATTGTCCCTCAGACAAAAGACTTATATCTAAGACTTATATAGCTGGTTTCTCTTGATTCATTGAGGCAAAAGTTTTGTGCTAATAATTTTCTGGACAATGTTTCACGTCTATATCTTTTATCCTAAACAATTTCTGTGAATATAGTAATATGTAATGTGATGATTATTGTTACTCTCCTATTAACTGGTTGTGAAATTGTTTTGCTTTGGTTTCTTACTTTCCTTTTGTTTAAAATAAAAAATAAATAAAGAAAGAAAAATTTTAAAAAAGACATATCTAGAACATATAAAGAAATGAAAAAAATCAGACCCCCCCAAATGCAAAGACCCAATCCAAAAATGGGCATCTGAGATGGATACACATTTCTCAGATGAAGAAATACAAATGGCGAATTAATGTATGAAAAAATGTTCGACATCACTGGTCATTCAAGGAATGCAAATTAAAACAACACTGAGATTCCAACTCACCCCAGAAAGACTGGCTACCTATAGAGGCCCCATTTTCGTCCTCATGATCCAGGAAGTTTATATTTGTAATCCCATGGAAACATTATTGGAATTCTGGTGAGTTGATTTCAACCTATCATCTCCAGTGCAACCCACAGCAAGAATAAAGACACTGAAACATATTTATAGTTAAGGGCAGCCAAGGGGCCCTGGGTCTGGTCCAGATGAGGGTCCATGGAACAAAGGCCTCAAGCCAGGGCCTAACCTGGATTTTATTAATTCGTAAAGAAGGCAGTGGCTAGAGGATAAGTGACTGTGAGAATGGCAGGAATGAGATGTGGATATAGCTCTGTGGCTCAAGCACCTGGCTGGCAAGCACAAGGTCTTGAGTTCAATTCCCAGTATCAAAAAAAAAAAAAAAAAAAGGGAGAGAATGGCAGAAATTACATAGGTACTATGAGCTGGGCTAGCTAGGAGGCCAGAAAGCACCTCTGCAATATGCAGAGAGAAGGGTAGGCAGAAAAACCAATCTGTATAACACAACTGAGGTAGCACTTACTGTTTAGGAGGCTGTTGCTTTAGTTTCCAATGTGCAAACTTTTGTGCCCTAGGAAGTCATATCCTCTTATCTTGAGGCTTAAAACCAGCTGACAACCCTGGAGCTTTGGCTCTGCATCCTGCTGGACTCAACCGTTTAGTGAGACACTGAGGTGGGGAAACGGCAACTGTTGCCTGGCTTCAAAGATTATGCATTGGTACTTCAGCCAGCCCTATTTACATTGCTTAGAGCCAATCGAAAGGAAAAGGAAATAGCTTAGCCAGGTCTGTACATATCAGTACTTGGAGATAGGGCCAGTTTTAGCCAAAGTGGAGGTAACTGCCCTTTATTCATGGAGAGCCATCCAGGTCCTCTACAGCTACCATTAAGAAATCAACCAATAACAAACACTGGAGGGGCTGTGGGGAAAAAGGAACTCTTCTTCACTGTTGGTGGGCATGTAGACTGGTACAACCACTGTGGAAATCAGTGTGGAGATTCCTCAAAAAACTAGAATTAGAGGTCCCCTTTGACCCAGTTCTTCCCCTTCTGGGTATTTTCCCAGAAGAATTAAAATAATTGTACCATAGCAACATGTGTGTACCCATGTTTATAGCAGCACAATTTGGAAACAACCCAAATGCTCATCAACTTAGAATGGATAAAAGAGATGTGGTATTTTTATACAATGGAAAACTACTCATCCATAAAGGATAAACTTGAGACTTTTATAGGTAAATGGGTACAACTTGAGACCATACTCAAAGTGAAATAAATCAGACATACATGTGTAAACACTGTATTGTCTCCCTAGTGTAAGAAGTTGAAACAGCAAATAAGATCTGTAATGCACAATAGATACTGTGAAATGGGAAGAACTGTTCAAAAGGAAAGACAAACTCAGATGGGGGAAAGAAGAAAAGAAGGAAGAGAAAAAGAAATATGTGTGTGTGTGTGTATATATATATATATATATATATATATGATGGTTAAGATAGTTATACTACTAATTTCTATTAAAAGGTTTGTGTTTATATTGTTTGACCAATTTTTCATGCCTATGTCTTGTGAGATAAGCGAATACTTTCAAGATAACAATATGCAACATATTAATCATTGTTACTCCCCTACTATCTTGTTTTGAAATTTTGTATCATTTTTTTCTCTTTAAAATTAAAAAAAAATTAGGGCCATGAGTTTGGCTCAGTGGCTTAAGCACCTGTCTGGCAGGTGCAAGGTTGTGAGTTCAATCCCTGGTGCTGAAAAAAAAAAATTAAAATAAAAAAAAGTGATTATTTAGGTAGAGTGCTCCTATAGGAGACGTTCCTGATGAAATGATCTCATAATTCTTTGGTCTGTTACTCTCATGATAGTTTACAGGAATTTTTATTACTCAGTATGTTAGGGTTAATAAGCCTCCTTACCTGTCTCCAGGATGCCAACAGGGGATTCGTCTCCTTACAATGAGGAAACACAAAAAACTTGAGCGTTACCTGCCCTACTCCACACAGTCAGCTGACTAGCTCTGCCTCACACCCTTTTCAAGAAAACAGTAAATCTTGATACAAGTAACAACAATGAAAAAGAGGAAATCAACCCAAGATACTACTAATATTCATCCGGCCTAAATGATTTTAGCCTTGGTAAGTATGCATTTTATTTATTTTTTCTTTTTCTTTTTCAAATCCATTTTATTTCAAAGAGATTTACAAAAAAAAAGAAAACTAATTTTCAAATCATGTCAAGGGGGCAACAATATACACACAATTGTGCGTTGCCATCCGCAAGTCATTTGCCCAGAGCACAAGACACGTGCATTCAATTGTCTGAACAGTACCAGCACAAATCTTTCTCTTCAGTGAACTCAGAGAAATCAGTAGGATAGCTATCTTAACCATATATATATATATATATATATATATATATAATTTCTTTCATCTTCTCACACTAGTGAGACAACACAATGTTTACACAAGTGTCTTATTTATTTCACTTATGAGTATGGTCTCAAGTTAAGCATGCATTTTAAACACACACATACAAAATAAAATCCATACGCACACAACTTTGGGGATGCAAAGAATCTACATATGTGGGCAACGTTCATGGTGGACCAAAAGGAGCTAGGCTGCCTCTCATGGATCATTTCTGTGTTGCTGCTGTCTGACTCCATTCTCCCTTCTGGAGCTCTAACCACCTGCCAACTCACCCTCCGGTGGTTCATGTCTTCAAGGTACTTCATCACTTTCTGAGTAGCCAAGATACTCCCTTTCTTCTTGGATATGGTTTTTAGAATATCTTTTTCAAACTCATGCACTGCTTTCTGCACTTCAGTCCATCGAATTTCAGCTTCTTCGATGATTGCCTAGGAGAGGCAGCACACAAAAGAAGATGATGTACAAAAAGTTTTCAAGGACATATCCTCCTAGGAGACCTATATTCCCAGGTTTCCTTGTATCTCAGTGTAAGTTTCATCTTAGTCTTAGATATCCTAATATACAAGCCTGACTACATGAGTATTACTATTAAAAAGCATGACTCACAAAAGCTAGCTGCGGTAAAAGAGGAGAAAAGAAAGAAAAATAAAGTTTCAGTTATCTTTAACATGTGAATTTCCATATCTGGAATATTATTCATCCTTTATAAGTTATGTTACATACAAATATCTGAATGCTTTTTTTTTATCATGCATCACAGTTAAATCTAGAGAGATGAACTGGTGAGGAACTAAAGCACTCTTACACAGTTCCGTAATTTTTAAAAAAATATGTTATAAATGAACATACAAATGGACCCTAATGCTAAGTGAAACAAACCAGTTGCAGAAGGTTAAGTACATGATTTCTCTTGTATGATAAAACAAAATATAAAGAGCAAAATAAAAGAGATGATAGGAAACAATAAAGTAGACATTGTGGATATGGGAAGGGGACTTGCAATGGGGGGAAAGGAAAGGACTAGGAGAGGAAGGGGAAGAAAATGATTAAGAAACAATATGTATATTCACTAGTTCCCCAAGATGATTATAATTATGTACTGCAAACATATACCAATAGAAATATACATACAGAGACCACCCATTCACATTCGTACTTTCTGCAGAAATGCCTTCCAAAAACATTAAATAGGGAAATTTCAGAAATAAGTAATTCATAAGTTTTAAATTTTGCACCATTCTGAGCAGTATGATAAAATCTCAGTCATCCCACTCTGTCCTGCGTGGGACATGGATCACCCCTTTGTTCAGTGTACCCTTGTTATATATGCTATCTTCCCATTAGTCACTTCATAGCTATTTCAGTTATCATATTGACAATGATGGAATCGCAATGTTTGCATTCCTTTATAAAATAAAGTAACCTTTATTTTATTTAATAATGGCCCCAAAGTGCAAGAGTAATGATGCTGGTACTTTTACTATGTATTGTTATAATTATTCTGTTTTATTATTAGTTTTTACTAATCTTTTACTGTGTCTTATGTATAAACTAAATCTTTTCATAGGTGTGTATGTAGGGGGAAAAGCATAACACATGTAGGACTTGATACTGCTAAGTTTCAGCAATCCACCAGACATCTTGGGACACATCCTCTGCAGATAAAGTGGAACTATTATACATTGACAAGGAAAAATGCTACTGAGCCAAAAATATAGTTCATAAAATTATGATACCTTTTTTTAAAAATTCATATATTCAAAGAAAATTACTTAAACTCTAGAAGGGCACAAGTCCAAGGATTAGCAATTACTATTTCTAGTAAGGTAGAAAATTTGTGGATGTTTTCAAATATCCCTTTAGCTTCCCTGTATTGCCTGTGTTTTTAAATGCTCTACAACAGACATAGATTGTCTTGAAATAAACACACATACTTTTATTGGTGGTGGGGGGATGGGTACTGGGGAATCAACACAAGGCCTTCACACTGAGCTACCTTCCAGCTCTTTTTCATTTTTTATTTTGAGCAGAGTCTCATTAAATTGCTAAGTTTCTCAGGCTGGACTCAAGAGAGTCACACTATTTTAAAGGGCAAAATGAGAAACATGTATGACTGCAAACTAGCACCAAGAAACTAAAGAGTTTTCACAGCACCAAGAAATCAAAGCATTTTCACTCGCCCTCCTCAGGTTCCAGCCTCTTCCCAGTCCCACCATCTTCACAGTCGAAACCTCAGTCACTTTACATGCTGCGTTCTATATGATGCTCTCCTGCTGTTATCCTCAGTGGGATCCAGGCTTCTAAGACATCAAGAATAAACTCCGCTGCCAAGCACTCAACCTGATTTGCTGCTTCAGTCCCCGAAGCACCCTCTTCTCTAATCAAACCAGCCTCCACGGTGTCATGAACTTACCATGCTCATTTCTGCCTCCACTTCCTTGCCCATGTCATTCGCCTTACCTAGGGTTCCCTTCTTTTCCATTCTTGAAACAAAAGCCACCATTCTTCAAGGTCTTGCCAAGGTTCATGTGTAGCCTGATTTTGACCACTGTAGTCACACTTGACATTTACACCACTGATTTACCAGGATAGAACAATGCTAGCAAACCCTAAGCATCCTTGACTTGCTAGAATTTGACAATGAATGTTTGGAAAGAGAAAGAAGAGGGAGGAAGGCCAAAGGGAAAGAGAAAGGTTCAGGGATTCTACCAGTGGGAGACTTGAGTCCACTGATATGACCATTTCAAGGAAATGAGTGTGAGTTCATGTCCATCCACCTTTCAGTGGAAAAATAGAAACAGAAAAACTTACAATGAAAGTATCTATTTTTCACTTAACATGGCTTTTGAATGCAAGCCAACAACTTTGTGCCATGGCAAATGAATTAAGGCAATGTGTCTTCTCTAGAGGAAATCTGACTTTGTTGGACCCATTCAGAGATGCTGTGTTGGTCTCCAACAGGACAAGGCCTGTGATCACACATGACATATGTATATGAAGGGTGACAGGAATTTTTCCATCCACTTCACTGACGGTATTAGTAAAGAATTATCAATTTTGGAAAATGATCATGGTTATTGTGGTTATATATTTTTTAAATAATACGCATCTTAGAGACAGATGCTAAAATATTTGCACATAAATGATATGTCTAGGGTTCATGTGATGGTTGATTATGTCAACTTAAGTAAGAGAAGCTCGAGTAAATTGGCTCAGTGATATTACACTCTAGGGTGTGGAAGACCCACACTAAGGCATTCTGTCACCTGGATGGTATAAAGGGGAAATGAAGAAGGACAGATTTGCTTCTGTTTCTTTGGAGGAGCTCCAGTCTTCGCCTTTGCCTCAGACATCATCTCCTGGCTTCCAGCGCAGATTCTTCAGCCTTCCATTACAGACCCACCAGCCTCGTGATATGGACTCGCACAGGACACTGCAGTGAGCTCCAGACCTTCACCTGAATCCCTCAATTTCCAGTGTGTACACAGACCCTCTGCGCTCTTCCTCATCAGACTCTGTGAGTGGCCATTGTAAGCCAATCTTGTAAATTCTTATATATTTGTATATCTTGTGTTATATCTGTTTCTCTAGCAAACATTGACTCATACAGTGCACTTCATAGAAACCCTGCACTGTGAAGGGAAGCTGCTGGGACATCTGCAAAACACGAGTGGCCGTGTGTTGATGAAGGTTGCATCTGGGTGTGGAACACACAGGGGTTTGTTGTGCTAGTGCTCTACTTTTGAGTACTTTTGTAATTTTCCATTTTGAAAAATTTAAAACCTGACAGAACTAGAGAAAACAATCCTAAAATTCGTATGGAACCAAAAGAGCAAAAGTAATTCTGGGCAACAAAAACAGGCAGGAGCACGACAATCCCAGACGTTAAATTATGCTACAAAGCATAATTAAAAACAGCATTGTGAAGCCGGGCGTGGTGGCGCACGCCTTTAATCCCAGCACTCGGGAGGCTGAGGTAGGAGGAGCGTTGTGAGTTCGAGGCCGGCTTGGGCTACAACGTGAGTGCAAGGACGGCCTGAGCTACATAGTGCGACCCTGCCTCAAAAAACCAGGGCCTGGAGTTTGGCTCAGTGCCTTAAGCGCCTGCCCTGGCAGGCGCGAGGTCGCGAGTTCAATCCTCGGTGCTGCAAAAAAAAAAAAAAACAAAAAAAAAAACACAGCATTGTGTAGGCAAATTAATTAATTAATTAAAAAGACCTGTGGACCAGTGGAATAGAATAAAGGATGGAGAAATGACTCTAGGAACTCAGCTAGTTATCTTTGACAAAGGGCCCAAATACTTTCACTGGAGGAAGACAACCTCTTCAACAAATGATACTGGGAAAACTGGCTATGCACATGCAAAGAAACAGAGTGAAGATACAACCTACAGAACAGGAAAACAATTTGCCAGATACTCCTCAAATGAAGGACTACTATCTATAATATATAAAGAACTCAAAAAATGAGGCCTCCCCCAAATTTAAAGATCCAATCAAAAAATGGGCATATGAAATTAATAAATACTTCTCAAATGAAAAAATACAAACAGCCAATAAATGCATTAAAAAATGCTCAACATTGCTGGTCATTCAAAAAATGCAAATTAAAACAACACTGAGATTCCATCTCACTCCAGAAAGAATGAAAAAATCAACCAATAACAAATCATCAAGAAATCAACCAATAACAAATGCTGGAGAGGCTGTAGGGGGGAAAGGAACTCTTCTTCATTGTTTCTAGTGGGAATGTAAATTGGTATAACTACTATGGAAATTAGTATGGAAATTCCTCAAAAACCTAAACCTAGAAATTCTCTTTAAGGTATCTTCCCAAGAGTTAAAGACATCATACCACAATGATGTATGCATAGTCATGTGTACAGCAGTACAATTCATAATAGCTAAATCTTGGAAGCAGCCTATATGTCCATCAACAGATGAATGGATAAAGAGAATGTAGTATTTATACACAATAGAATAGTACTCTAGCATAAATAAAGAAGGATAAACTTGAGTCCTTTGTAGGAAAATGAATGTACCCTGAGACCATAATGCTAAGTAAATCAGACACATAAGCTTAAATATCTCATGGTTTCTCTTATTTGAATAGAAAGTATAACATAGAAAATGCAAAAACAAACAAACAAAAAAAAACAGACAATAGGAAAAAAGAAAAAAGTAATCCAACATGGGCAATGTATCTAAAAGTGTACCATAGGGCCGGGAGTTTGGCTCAGTGCCTTAAGCGCCTGCTCTGGCAGGCGCGAGGTTGTGAGTTCAATCCCCGGTGCCGCAAAAAAAAAAAAAAAAAAAAAAAAGTGTACCTTGATTTAGTATAATTGTCCTATGTGTTTTACATAGTTTTTACCCTGTCTGGCTACTAATCTCTATGTATGGTAATTAACTTTACAAGGATTTATGAGATAAATTAATGAATCTGGTACTGACAAAAAAATCAATGTATGGAGAGGAAGAAAAAGAAAGAATTGAGATGTGTTATGTACACGCACCAGTTCACCACAAGAATGTAATCATTGTATACTACAAATGTGCACTAATAAAAATTAAATTTTTTTAAAGTTTAAAGTTTGTTGCCTCCTAAAGCAAGTGGTAAGGGGTAGGTCCACAGTTTGTCTTATCCTAGTTGTGCTTCTTCCAAACCACCAACAGCAGCATGGATGCATCACAGGTGCCTCTCAATAAGGTGGAAGTAGGAGACACAGATACCTCATGGTGCTGCAGGTCCCGTTCAGCATTGGCCCTCACGTGCCTTATTTCATCCTTAGTGTCTTCCAGCTCTTTTTTTACAAGCTCAAGTTTCTGGTCAACAGTGAGGCCTATCA